>KZ308942.1:107645-286306 GCA_000376725.2 Ladona fulva | reverse complement strand
CCGTGAAGATTTTTTACAAACTAATTAAGCCGAAATATCGGTTTTACACCAAGAAACGACCCGGTTAGTCTCCCGTGAAGACTTTCTACAGCAAATCAATTAAACCTTTAACTGAAATAACGGAATAACCACTATTTTTCTGAACCATTTTTATAATATCATTAACATTAACTGAGTTACAGCTAACCAAATCTTTCTGCAATACTAACAATAACTGTTTCATAGGTGACTTTAAAATCATAAATAAATGTATGAAAATTCATGGAATAGACTTTCAGAATCAAACATGCCAAAATATTAAAGAAATGATTTGAGCGATATTATCCACTTCTACACTGTGTGAACATGACACATTCATTTCAACCAGTTACGCTCTACTTCTATATTTTTCTCAAACATAGACAATTTAATCGAAGAAATAAAATTAAGGCAAGGATTTTAACTCCAGAACAATGAATAAACCACTTAATTGCAAATTTATAAATGTAGAGAGTTGGGATTTTTTAAAGACTTTCAGATACATACTCTAGCCCAAGAGTAATCCATTGGAACTGTAGGAGGAGGAACTTCTGGCTCAGGAACAATTGTTCCTACTTCAACAAGATGACTGTACACATCTGAAATTGCTTCCCCAAGGGAATCAAAGCTGCTTGGTACATGAGCACCAGCTGAGGAAAGAGCTTTATTCTTGGCAGCAGCTGTTTCCCGATCAGAATTGGCGCATGATCCAGCATGTCCAAACTGAACTTCTGATGTGAACATATCTGTAACGAGATAAAAGATATTACTGCATCACAAGGCAAAACATACAATCTGCATTTAATTTAGTTTTAAAATGACTATTATTAAGCACTTCCATTGTCATGACCCATACCTGCACAAGTTCCAATACACCATGCCACTAAGGGTTTAGTGATTCTTCCATCTTTGAGAGCCTCACACACATCATATTCTTCTACTCCACCAACCTCACCAAGCAAAACTATCATTTTCACCTAAAAGACACAGATTGTAATTCATCAAAACATGACCTAATGAAACTCATGTTCAAAGATAGCATTAATCATTTAAATAGAAAAACAGACGGTAAAGTTTGGTCCATCAACTTTTATTTAGGATGGCTAATTACTAAAAGGTGTGTACATTAGCAGACTAATTTCATGGAAAATAACCAAGTGCTAATGTTCTTCATTAAATTTAAAATAAAACAAAGTAAAGTTGGAATTCAAAGGAGAAAAACACAACCTTAAAACACTGTCATCAGCTAATGTCATAAGCAAAGATGGAGTGATTATTAAACTTAATCACATGAGCTTTCAAATCCAGTGAAAGGTTCGATAATGGCTCATATGAAGTTATGAATATGCAGAGTTATAATAACTGTTTAAAGGTATTTCATGTAAAACAGCTTAACATCAAGAAGTACTATTCTGAAAGATACTAACATCTGGGTCATCCTGGTATCTCATAATGTGATCCATGAAATTAGTTCCAGGATAACGGTCTCCACCAATGGCTACGCCTTCCAGCACTCCATTTGTAGCTTTGGAAACAATGTTATTAAGCTCATTGGACATCCCTCCTGATCTTGAAACATATGCCACACTGTAAGAAATTGAATAAATATGATCTATGTATTTATTGAAGCTGAAATAACTACTGAGGCAGCATAAATATTACATACAATGAACAGTATACCGTAATATTTTTTTGTAAAGAAAGTTCTTAGAATTATTTGCATCTCTATGAATACATTTTTTTAGACATTGTTTACTAAGTTTGCAAAGTTCTCTTTATAGAATAATTGTTTTTATATTTTCTTAGAAGGATAGTTCATGATGTAATTTTTCTCAGGATCAACTTGAATATTTAAATTTACACTGATATTCACTATTAGTTTCATAAATTATAATACTTTTGGTGAATAATGCACCATAATTATGTGACCTAATTGAAGCAGATGATTAAATGCAACTTTCTCGACAAATCATTTAAGCGTTAAACTCCACTCACAGGGACATTCACTTTGAAACCTTTCCAGTTATCTCATCAGTAGAAACCCAAAAACATGCAAATTCATTTTAACAACCTTTTTCTTCCACACACTGAGATTACAAAAAAAATTTACCTTCCAGGTCTGTACAGCTTTGAGTGGAGGATGTTATCCATCATGCCTCCAGTGTTACCAATCTTAAAACAACCTGGTTTAATTCCACCAACAGTGGCTGGTCCAATGATTGACACTCCCTTCTTTCGAGCCATCAAAATAAGGCGTCTTGTCATATTCTCAGGAATTCCTTCTGCTATTATGGCAATAGAGCGTATCTGTTCCAATTAAAGCAACATTTTGATTACTTCCTTTCTCTTCTAAATATATTTAATTTCAAGCATTTATGTATCTCAATAGAAGATTCAAAAACACTTGACTAACCTGAGGATAACTCATTGCTTCAACAGTGCTTTCATATGCAGATCGCAAGGATGCAAAGTTGACCATCACATCTGCCTCCTTATTCTTTGTCATAGCATCGTTCATCTTTTTGTAAACAGGAATGAGGATCTCCTTATGACCCCAATAAAATTTCTGCTTATGATCACCAGTAAATGGATAAACTAAAGCAACCACTGATGGTTCATGACGCCTGCACACAAAATCAAAATCCAACATACTCTGAAAAAGAAATAGAACAAAACATAAATTTAAATTATGGTGAAATAAAAAAAAATGTAAAAGGTTTATTAATTAAAAATCAACAATTAAAGAGTATACTATTATACATTACCTGAACAGCTCTTGTTTGCATTCCCCAGACAATTGCCTTGGTTTTGGATGTGAACATTGTGCTTTTGCCACTGGCAGAAGCAGCATTAGAAGGAAAACTTGAAGAGGACATAGCCTGAGCACTATTGCCACTAAAACTGCCTCTACTGCTTGTACTCACTGAGCCTTTTCGTGAGGTAGACGGACTTTCCTAGAAAAGTTTAAAACACCATAAATTTCATCTTTATTAATGAATTTTCATTCTAATTCACAAATCAGAGAATTAATTTACACATTCTCCATTCACAATTACAATTTAAAGAAAATAAAATACAAATATGGTACCACTGTAAGCTATTGAAAAGAATTGTATATATAAAGTATGGAAAGGTAGGAAGGAAAGTAATTGGTAACCATATGACAGTGATAAGAGGGTCCTTTTGCAGATGAATTCATTTAACTATTATTGAATAATTGGTTATTATTGATATTGATTTATTTCAATAAAATAAAATGACACTACAATAACCATAATGAAAAAATGCCCAAAAATCCTGTCATTCTAATAATAACAAGGATGCAAATTAAAAAAAAATCTTCACAACTTATTTTGAAGTTTTTTTTCTTGTACTTGACAGAAATTCCAAGAGTATTCCAATCAATAAATCAATTGTACAATTTCAAAGTTTAACAATAATTTAAGCATTCACATGCTGATTTCAATATTAAATTGGTTTGAAAAAGAGTAACAAAAGAAAAGCATTAAATATTCAACACAAGAATGTTCACAAAGAATTCAAAATGTACTTACTCTTGATTGACCACCAGGGAGAAGGAAGTTGGCAGTACTGAACTCCATCTCTGGGTTAGTGGGAATAGGCCTCTTGCCCAATGCCATGCCAACAATGGCTGTCATATGTGTTTCTGGGCCAAAGACAAACAATGGAATGCCCAAGTTCTGACCAACCTCACGCATAATTCTGAAATAATAGGGCAAATGTGAAATTGAATGAAGTACTTTGCAATCAAATATAATACTTCAATACTTTAACTATTATCAGTTTGACTTTGAATGATATCAAATAATCCATTTAATTGCTAAGTAAAAAAATCATTTTTGTCTTAATATTTTTACAGAGTGAATTTGAAAAACAGTTTGTAGGTACAACTGCTAATGTAGCAACTTTTAGATAGAAAATCAGATCATAATATTATATTTTTGAATAGAAAATCAGATCATAATACTATGTTTCATCCAATTCTTGGCTACTTCCAACAATTAGGATAGGAAAATTCTTTTTAGTCGAACATTATGCAATGCAAGTTTGCTAAAATTTAGACAATACATAACCTACAATAGTATGAAAATGAGGAAGAAATTCATCACTCCCGCTTAACATGAATACATAGAATAATTAGAACATCAATTTCAGGAATTCAATTCCAAAATCTAATAATTCTAAATATTAATGACCATAAATTAAAATATTACCTAAGGCCTTCTTGGTAATTAGGACCTGCTCGTCTCACAAATATAGATATACTGTGTTCCACCAATTTTGGTTGGAATTCTTGTAAGGCAGTGACAATTCCTTTGAAGGTAGCAGCAACATTGGTAAAATTCGCTATTCCTCCACCAATGATTAGTACCTATAAAAATAACCAAGAATATGAATTATTGCTTTCTGGTAAATTCAGCTGTATTGACAAGAGAAGTAGATGAGTTACGTTCACTTGACAGCAACATTTCATGAGCTAACACAAACTTTCTACTAAAGTGAAATTGTAAGACTACACAATTTTTAAAAGCAAAGTACAGTGATACATCGGCTAACAAAGATAATATGTTCTGTAATCACATTCATGAGTCAAAATGTGATATTATCAGGCATCTTACTTCTCACCGTCTTGAACACAAACAATCCATTTGGGTTGGTAGGTGTCCCCTATGTAATGCAGTCAGCTTAATTCTATGCCACACATACTAACAGAAAAGATAAGCTAACAGAATGGTCCAACTGTTCATATTTGTTGCTTTTTGTTAACACCCACTACAACTTTTGTAAGCCAAATCCATATTCATTAGATGAGTCCAAAAACCAATGAAAGAAATATTTGTTAGCTGAAAAATTAGCTAGCAGGGTCACTCGCTAGCCAAGGTAGCACTGTATACGATTTATGAGCTATTACAGGGATTTATACAAAAATATAAAAATTTGTATACCCAGTAAATGATCTTCAGTACAATGCTTGAAGACAAGATAAAAAATATATTCTAATAATTTTAGATTTTCAAATGAAAAAGGTTGTATTCTTTTATTGTGCAATTCATTCAACATAATTATCATTCTATTTACTTGTTCCAAAGAAAATATGTCAGACAAAAACAAATAGATATAAATTTCACAGCTCCAATGGAGCACTAAAAACCAATTATTGCTGTGACATGAGAAACTAAGTCTTAGTAATTTCATTAAGATGTGAAAACAGCAGTAAATAAGAAACTGTGACTCACCTTTCCTTCAGGATGCTTTTCATGTGTCATAAGTGAGAGAATGGTCTTTGCATATTCATAGGTCTGTTGCTCTGAAGGAGCACCAGAATACTCTCCATAGTTGGCAAGTTCACTAGCACCACCAAAGTCACAGATAGTGTCACTGTAAATGACAGAAGCACCACCACCAGCAACCATGGTCCATATTCTTCCTGACTTGTTCAATATGGTGAGCTGCAATTCAACACGGAAATATGCTTCTTAAGTATCTAGCTTATAACTACTTGATAATACATCTAAGGATAGAAAATGGAGGTAATCATTCCATAAATGAGCAATTTTATGTGAAGAATTTGATTTAAAAGCTTTACTCAACACTAGTGAACTTTGACATGAAAGAATAAAATTACAATTATGTCTTTCCACACACGTATTTAGAATAAGACTGGTTTCAACACAGATCGGCCATCATCCAGCCTCCCACGTAGCCCAACATCTTAACCAATTCATTCACTTTTATTCCAGAAATCCTTCACATCCACCACATAGGGCCAAAAATGAATTTATTTGGAACAAAGGGAAATCTTAGTTTCCAAAATTGCTTCTGAGAATGTTGCCAAGAAAATAATTCCTGTACTTTACTCTCCTTTACTCCTCTGTACCCTTCTGAAGCACTTCTCAGTATTAAGACCAACCATTATCTCCCAGGAAGCTCCCATGCCTCAAGTACAATACCCTAATTCTTAGAGCCCATTCTCTCAGCCCTTTTGTTTCTTTACAACCTACCATAACCACCCCCCTTTTCCCTATATAAGTCTTCTTGCATGTAATTTTCATCACCTGATGATGACCAGTCTGTGCTGAAACCAGTCATCCTCTAAATACATGTGTGGAAAAACATGAATGTAATTTTATTCTTACATATCCTTGTAATGGAGTTCCACTCCGTAATGCATGTCAATACAGATTTTACAAGTGAAACTTTTTCTGCTCTCTATTAGTATATTCGTGTTTAATTCTTTCACAACTTAGTAAACCTAACTTTATATTTAGCTTGGATATATTTTCTTCTAAAAAATTTAACAGTATAAAAATTTAGCATGTAAAATTGCTTTAAGAGGCGAGTTTGATGTCTAAAAAATAATGCCATCCACATAATTATGGAAAATTACATTTCAAAATATTTCTCATAAAATTATGCAGAAACTTAACGACAAAGTGCAAAAAAGAAATAATAAAATATATATTCCTTCATATTATGATAAAAATGAAAAAGTTTTCCATACTTTCAAAGAAGCTCCACTTTTAGCATCAAGGTCTGCAATGTAGGCTTCTTCAGGGAATGCATCTCTTCCAAATGGAGGGGGATAATCAATGGCTCCCCATTTTGAATGGCAAATGAAATCTGCAGTTGCATCTATCTTGCCAGCAAGGTCAAGCACAAAGATAGACTGATGATCTAGAGAAAAGGAAGAATGAAATATAGGGATTACAAGGAAAAATCATAGGGATTACAAAGATATTACAAAAGAAAGAAGTCTCTACTCTTATAAGATATTTAAATTAATCAGAGAAGGGAAACTTCATTTAGAACCTACTTCATGATACTTTGACAACAAAATTGACAGTGTGTGAGATGAAGGAAAGGTTCAAAAGAGGAAGACAGATAACAATGGTAGTTGAAATAATGGGGAAGATTTGAAGCAATGAATAGAAGTAAGTGGAATAGAGGGAAGTGAAATTAAGGCACCTATAAATCCAGATTACTAGAGAAGACAGCTATAAAATAGAAATTAAAAAATCATTAAGCTATCTTTTTTAAAATAAGATTTGAAAATAATTAAAAAATTATTCTTAACATTCCCATTTACCTGGAAGAGGTGTTTTTTATTTAGGCATATGTAAGATGTTCACTAAGTTTCTAGAAAAGGTCCAAGGTCTTCCTCAAATAGTTAATTTTACAACTCATTATTGTGAGTGTGCATAGACTTTTATTATTAGATCCTTGTGGAAATGGTCCAAGAATACATCTTAAAGTTATATTTGAGTTTGAAACTCTCAAGATTATTGAAGTTGAAATTGAGAACATTTTGAATATCTTCGCATAGAAGAAGAACTCACAGGTTAAGGATATCACATCTTATATTAAATTAAAGGTCTGTAAAACAGCAAAAACTTAGTTAAGATAGTAGAACATACATGTAGAAGGTAGAAAAATAGAGAGTACTTACCACCCGAAACACTGTCAGTAACAACAAGGGGATTTATTTCCAGATAAGTGAAATGCAAGTCCACATAAACAGCATACAAAGATTCGATGAATTTGGCAACCATCCTGAAAATGAAGTTTAATATACAAATTACATGAAAACTTTTACCTTATCTTGAATGTATAAAGTGTTCAAATATTGTACCACAATAAGTACCAAGAGTTATAGCTAAACATTTTATAAGAAAGAAATAAGCAAAACTATTAGTGAGTTAGAGGGCTGAGAAGGTTCTTTTCCAGCTCGTGAGGATTGAATTGAATTAATGACTTTTTATGACATGACAAGTTGGATTTAAATCTACATTATTATGAAGATTTCCTTGTCTAAAGAATAACCTTCCATAAATCCACAAGGCATAACCAGAGCATACTATACTAATGAAATTGATGAACAAAAGAAATACAACTTGAATCCCAAATCAATTTTGTTAAAAACTAAGCATAGCAGATCAAGCAAAAACTAGAAGAACAATTAATACATACTTTCGTTTAGCAGGTGCAATATGTATTAAGAGATTCTTTTCTATTTCCTCAGCTGAGGTTCCAATGCCAGTCTCTTCCTCTCTAACAGGAACATCAAGACGCAGAGCTTTCGAGTCCACATCTCCAATATCTATCCCACCTTGATGATGGAACAGGATTGTGTCAGCATTCCGATGAGAATAGATGCAAACATATGCCTCCTCATCCTAGCAGGAAAATGTCACATGTGAAACTTATATTCAAAGCCACTGAACAGATGTACAAATATAAAACAATTTCTAAAACCTAATTAAAGATAGCTGTATGGAGTTCTTTAATTTTCAAGTGGTTTCAACCCCAAAACAGGAATTGACCAATCTTTTGCAAGAATTTTACTCCAACTATTTAAAGGGATATATAACAATAATTCTGACCCTTAAACTAAGCAGCATGAAAATATGTATGATGTCACATGGCAACAAAACTTGTTGTGCATTAAAGTTCACTTCGAAGTTACCACAAGATTTTATTTCATTATAAAATGTACTATCAAGGTAATAATTTTACCCTCCACAGATTAAATTATAAAAACTATGATTCACGTTCAGCTGGATATGCTGATTTAAATACCTGTGAACAATTTTGGAATGACTGAATAAATTTCCCTCCTTGTTGTTCAAGAAAATATTCATAAAAACGTAGCTTTAAAAACCTTCCCTTAATTTGATATAAAGACATGCTTTGGATCTCAAGCCATAATTGGAATGAATGCCCAGATTGTTAACTGCCATTTAAATGAGAAAATTTGTGGAAAATAAACATCCTGAATTACTTCTAGCTTATCTTTTTAGTTTAAAAAATACATAAATATATAATGACCATATAGATGGACCACTACAATTATATACTTACTTGTTTATGAGGGACAAATGGCTCAATGATGAAGTTTCTAAGTTTTCCGGTTGCTCTCCCAACCTGAAATACGAACAAGAAAATTGTGGTTAAAATAAAAGGTCAGAAATTATGATGAGAAAATGAATATTACACTGATCTCTTCATTCTATTAGCTACTTTCCTTGAAAGATTTTTAAATTT
Source organism: Ladona fulva (assembly GCA_000376725.2). Taxonomy (NCBI): domain Eukaryota; kingdom Metazoa; phylum Arthropoda; class Insecta; order Odonata; family Libellulidae; genus Ladona; species Ladona fulva. Next base: position 277,225 of record KZ308942.1, on the reverse strand, counting down.
AAGTTATTTAACTGTTTTCAAGCATGCAAAATTACAGCAATGGTATTAAATATGAGTGAACACTAGTTTCTTGGAAGTAAGTATTAACCTAAGGAATTGTTGAGGTAAGATTGATAATTTATCAAGGAAAAAAATTTGTTTTGAAAAAGGCAGGAACATAATCATTTCACCATCGTCTTGTATTTCACATATACATAGCAGTGAAAAGTATGAAGACTATAAAGTTCTATGAAGTAAAAAATGAGAAAATTTAAAGATATACCTTCGGAAGCAACAGCTGAATTTATCATCTATGTTCACATATACATGAGATTGTTACAATGATGATTATCCTAAGAGTTGAGTAACAGATACACTTGCTCCCATTTTCAATAACACCCTTACCTTAACATCTTTCCCAATTCGCTCCCCAATCCATTGCTTCACACCCTCCAAGTCTGCATTCACTTTGATCAATCCAAGCTTTCCTCTTCGCTTTATCAACTGATCAGGTTTCACCACCAAAGGCTGAAGAACACAAAATGATAATGAGTCAGAACAAAAGAATGAACAAGCAATTATCATAGATGTGATGGTAATGATTATTATGAGCTGCGACATTTATAAATTATCATCAACCCCATAATGAGGCACTTAAATTTTGAGAGAGCATGATACTAAAAAGTCTTTCTCGGAGCAAAAAATATTCTGAATGAGAGAGAAACACTATCAAATCAAAAGAAACTTCTAGCTAATACGCATTCCATTAATACATTTTTAATAATTTGGAAAATTTTCATAAACATCCCAGAATCTGGAAACCAAGTTGGCTAAAAACGTCTCCCAGTTTACCTTAGGGTATGACATTTTTAATGTTGCATATGATGTTGAAATAAAATGAATCATTTTCTGTAACATTTTCATACAAAGGAAAAATAATTATCAGAAGTTAATTATCCACCTCTTGAAACAAATAATGATTACCTGAGATGTAAGCCATGGATGTTCTGCAACGAGTGTGGTCCAGTTGGTACTCTCATCGACGGATGCAAATAGACATGAAGATAGTGGAGCGCCAGCAGAATGTAAATGCCTATTCAGGAGATTCTTCCCTGTTGCCTCTCTAATTGCTTTGGCAGACATGGTAACTTCTGGTTACTAACTCGGTTGATTCAATCAGGCACCTGGCCCCTGGAATTCAAACAAACTCTTATTATGTATCCATGTGAAAATAATGCTATCTGCTTTGCTTTACAGTGATAAAATTAAAGCCCATTTTCGAATATTTATAATTTAGATGTAAATTCTTTTTGATGAGCATAAATATTTCTTTCGCCATTCTGGATTAAGGCCTTTACATTCTTTGTATCGCTGTAGTGTCTCACAATTTGTATACAGTTTATCTAAAAATGTACGTGCTTGCTGTGTTTGGTAAGCTTCAGGTGTTCAGCAATACTTTCAACATTCACAAAAATAAAAGTTTGAATAATTAGCAATAGTTGTGCTTTTATATATATTACATGTTGAAGCACTTTCATTGCTAATTATAAGAATAATTAGCAATAAAAGTGCTTCAATAATAACTATCCCTTCTATTGTCTGGCCTGCAGAAATTTATCCTTAACAAATGAGAAATTCAATAGGTAGAAATTACTAATTAATTGTAATTATTTACTCAGAATGATAAGAATATTAATCGGAGATGAAGATAACTCTTCAAGATTTACTATATCTGTAACGATACGAGATTTCCCTAAAGATTAGGTAAAAGTCAGGACATACTTCTGATTAATCCAATCAATGAGAGCAGTAAAAACGCATTTGGACGAATTACGGAAAACCTACATTGCACGGCGACGTCGAGGGAATTCCCAGATTACGAAAATTGGGTGCGTTGTGACGTCACAATTAAAAACGTATCAAGTGTGTACAGTGGTGTTACGGCATGTTTAAACCTCACCAAGGTGAAAACAGGTTTCGATGCATAAAGGAAAGTGACGTTCTACAGACATAGAGAGTGGGTCTGAAGTCGCTTTACCTCGCCCCTTAGAGACCTTATTCCGGAACCCATAATGTCCGAATACGACCGTGAACTGACCTAAAAAGTGGGCCGGCTGCGGCAGGTACGTGATCGAAACATGCCGACCCTTCATCACAATTAGGATCAAAACTCGAATGCGGATCGACGGCGAGTAAATTACGTGCTCCTCGTCACGTATTATTAAAACTATAAGATTTCGAATTCTGAGCCTTCGAAGAACTACATTACCGGGACTTAAACGACTGGAAGGCACAAAAAATATCGCAAACGATAGTCTTAGACACCTTTTTTTAGAATTCCCACGTGGAAGAAGTCCCGTTATTGGAAGAGGGGAAAAAAGCTTCTTGATTAACACCTTTACCTGACAGCTCTGTGCACCAACATACCAGCTACGTTACCAGTACCAGTATTCGACAAAGAAACAGGCTGGTAGAGGAATATTATATCGATGTGTAACATCAGTAACTTAAACAGTCCTTGCATGTTAACCTTTAGTATTATTTATAGAAATAAATATGTTTGGCCATACGTTTAAATAATTCATTAACTGCTCGAAAGATTAAAAGAGATCATCTAAATTTATTCACATAGATGATCTTCCCGATAATCGCTTCTAGAACTTCAGTACGTCTTTTACTAACACCTAGGGGAATAATTTCCGAGAATCACCTCTATTCGGACCCTAAAAATAAATTCCATACCCACGCATTATTAATTTATTGGTCAACTATACCATTTTAGGGTTCCATTACAGATTTTCCATAAAGGAAAACTGAACTCTGAAGTTTATAAGTTTCTTGATAGCTCCAAATCATTTTCTGTTTCGTCGAGAGATTAGGTACTGAAAAATATCAATCCTATTCACACTATTAAAGAAAATTTCTTTGCTTCTAAAATACATATATTGTCTCGAGTTTTTTTCCCGGTTGAAAAAATGACATAAGGGGAAGTATTGTAAGTAATTGTAAGTTTATTTCATCTTGTTACGTAACCGATCGTAGAATAATTGAGATGCATTATTTTGCTCCACCAAGGCTACAAAAGCATTCAATAAGCCAAAAGTATTTCATTTCTGCTAAGAATCTTTCGCTCAAATAGCATTTTAACTCAATGGTAATCATTTAAGATTTTTCTTGGGGAAATGCGAAAAGAAAAATTATTATTCTCGCAGGAAAAACATCGTTTCTTCACTCCAAGCGACAGCTCTGGAATCCTTCAGAGACAGAAAATACCTTCATATTCCCTAACGTCAGAAAATAATCCAGCCATCTCTCTGAGTACAAGCATATTGTATACATCAGTTCGACAGCAACGAACGAGTTTGTTTCATCGAGAATGAAAGACCGCAAACTCGCTTCGATGGAAACAGCGCTATTTTAGTTCACGGCCAAGTATGTAATCATACGATCTAGAGTTGCAGCCGGTCACCCATGAATTTCAAAGGGTGATTTCCCTCACTGAGTATTTCAAGAATGCCTCCAAGATAAGAAAAAGTCAAAAAGTCAAACCAACCTTTAGGATCAGAAAAGAATTGCAAATGAGAACATTAGGGTAAAATTTTAGCGTTTGGGTAAGACGGCGATATAAATAAAATTTCTAAAGTATAGAAGTTATTCAAAACATTTCAAATAACAAAAAAGGAAAATGGAAACTGAAAAAAATGATAGGAAAGATCGTAATACAAATACAGAATGTAAGCGTTGCGTTATGATAATAATTCACCAAAAACGATACGTGATAAAAATATAAATTTTTTAGAGAATCTGAGTAGTTTTTTCCAGATTTTCCAACATTAAAAAACAACAACCACACAAAAATAACCTAATTACACCACAGAAAGTGACATCCAAGAAAGGAGAGAATATATAATCTATTACTTCTCTTCTTACTTTAAATGGTTCGTTATGATATGAGTTACCGAACATTAATGTTGATAATCGTGATTAAACTTACGATATGAACACTTCCGATGAAAGAGAGGAAGTCACTTGAAAACTCATTAAAAAGGTATATCCATTACGCTGATTAAACAACGTCGTGGTTCAGTAACATCAACTCGAGAATGTAATTGAATTAAGACATCTGATTATATACTAAAATTCAGACCGGCGAATCTTTCAACAGGGTTCATCTACGAAAAATCTATACGGAGTTGCAACTGCAGCTTCACCTCTCAGATGGAACCAAACTCCGCTGACCCAATTATACATCGATTTTAACTTTAAAAATATCTGTGGGTCCGAACATTCGACTTACTGCACGTTTGAAGAAACGAAACATTACCTTTGGTCTCACATAATTTGTATTTCGAGATGATTAAAATGAATTTGCTACGAGAGATCTGTACTGAGGCGAGAATCAAAAAGGTGGTATAGAGAATTTTGGGTGGGCATTTTTTCTCGCAGACTGTAAGTTTCATTGAATTAGAATTGTTTGGAGATTTTGTTAACAAAAGGGGCGCAGAATTAAAATTCCCGGAGAAATGTTCCATCCGTAGAATAAGACAGAAATAATCTGTCAAAACACAATCCGCCGTAAACTAAATCTATGCTTTCGGTGGGCCGGTATTCACTAAAACTCTTAAATTACAACATCAGTGCTAAAGTAAAAGCACTTAAAAAATACTGGATTGAAAACATTAACCGCCACAATATATAGCATATCCAGCAAAGTACATCTTTTCATTTCAGATAAAGACTTAAAACCTACCAAACGTTTGTTAGAAGTCGTGAAATGAATTTACTTCGTAATTTCCTGATCTGCCTCTTATGTGAATGCTCAACTCTTTACTAACGTATAAGAAGAAAGTAGAATGAAAACGAAATTTCCCAACAGCATTAGACTATGAATAGGAGTAATTTGAAGAGACATACAATCACTGCTTCTTTCACAACAGCAGGCTGAGAAAAAAACTCGATGGATTCAAACAGTTTTTGTACGCCTAAAAATATTCCCATGCATATTGAACAACCAATGCAACCCGTTCTCGTATTTAAATGAAGAAATAACGCAATCCTTTACGGGGAATATTTAGATCAGTTCCACTTTCGTCCTTACTTGATTTCTCGGCATGCTTCTCCGTGAAATATCGTGCATACAAGGGAGAAAAATCGTTACCGCCACCGTCACACTAAATAAAAGAGGACAAAGGACTAGGGTAAATCGAGCGATGGCCCTAATCAAGTTATGGGGAATTGTACTTACGGATCTAGTGCTCGACATAAATAATCAGTTAGAAAAAAGGAAAACGCACCCTGAGATGATTTAAATAACCAAAGAAGAGGAATCGTTTTCGATTTTCAGAAAGTAATTCTTGCCGAGAAATAGTTCACGAGACACTGTCACGTTTCACGATACATTCAGAGATACCCTCAGGGGCAAAAGAAAAAAGGAGTACTACATATACAGGAAAAATGTCTAGCGTTATTGGAGAGAATACTCCGCTTAGGCACCAAACATGCATGCACGACTATCTCGTCACGTCACTTCCATCGAAAAACCTCGTTAACTCCGCACAGAGAATAACAGTTTCTTCTCCGAGCAACAGAACGACACGGGAAACCCCTCAAAAACCATCATCCTCACCCTTGGCTAGAGTTAGACGCACTTTTTCTTCCTTTGGATCAATCTCTCAGAGGCAACACTTTTCCACCGCTCCTTCTCCCACCGTGCTACTTCGAAGACTAAATCGCCGAGCTCAAGAGACGGCGCTTGTAGCGGGGGACCCCTCTCCCCCCTATCTCCTCTTCCTCCTCACATATCCAATCCAATCCTCGTAACACGCTTCCCTGTCGTCGTACTAATTGCATCCAGAAAATCAAAGGGAGGATTTCCGCGTGTAGCATGTGCCCTATTCCCGCCTTTTTTTCTTCCGTACGCGGTCGACGTACGTTCATCAGTCTTGAGTTCTCCGTCTTGCATCAGCGCCTCCCAAGGTCCCTTGCCCCCTAAGCGCACCTTACTTCGCAACCATGCTCCGATCAGCAGAGTGAAAGATAACCCTGGATGACCTACGAAGAGCATAGTTTTTTATCCGCGACGCAATCTGAATCGCACCACGAAAGGCGCATTCTCGCGCCACGCGATGGTGATTGAGCTTATAGCCTCGATGCATTATTCCGTTAGTCTACCTAAGGATTAACACAGATATTTTGAGATATGCAATCGAATCGTTTTAATTTAGATACTGATACGACATCGCAGAACTTCTCCTTTTAATTGCGTCAATTGCGGTTTGTTCTCTGAAGCTGACTCTTCAGACACTAGGGACGATTCCTTCGAGGCCGAAAACTCACTATCAGTGCCGGACATATAGCAAAGGGAGCAAACATGGTCCCCCTTTCTGCTTCCTCTGAACATATGAAAAGGTTTTGTTAATAAATGAAGCAAGATATTTGACGCAATGAAATTTTCTACAGATATTTTGTTGGTCATTCGTACCTTAAAGAAGTTGCCTACTTCGAATGCGAGCCCTAAGAAATGAGGGCCCGGAGGCATCCACGGAACCCTTTATTTACCGGCCGTTGTCATTAAAATAGATGCAAGCTCATGTTGATGGTCAGACAAATCAAACGATTCTATTCTTTGTTGCGCTGAGCTCGTGATAGGTTCGCGTATTGCATTTAGTTTCGGCAACCTTGAAATTAGTTCATGGAACGAAGTTAAATAACAAAAGTTTAACAATAAAGGCAAGTATCAAATTTGGTTGTAAAAAAACTATAGTCGAGGGGAATCGTAAAAAATATATAGGTATATATACATTTTATACTTACTGAATGCAAATAAGGGTATATAAACATAATCGTACATAAACATAATGAAACCTAAATGCATGGGTATCTTTGATCGATTTTGAAACGTCTATTAAAATCAGATGGAATAAATTATTTACCCAGTTATTAATGTCTTGGATCGTAACGGAGAATATTAAATCATGAGTATAAGAAAACTATGCACATTCAGTCCTTAATGAAAATATTCAGAGGACCACTGGGTTTCTGCAACATTATCATTATTATCTTTCATTTAAAAGGTAGATTAAAGAAGTATTATCTAAAGAACGATTAGAAAATCATTTCCGGTTCCTTCACAAATAAGTCAGGAATATATAAATGGTGGGAAACTAAGCATGAGACACATTGATCCATGAGAAAATTTGAAACAGGCTGTAAACATCTTCTTTTAAATTAATAAATATGAGACTCATTAGCACGCGTTCTTGATGCTAAACGGCTTATAGTAATATTTTCTATGCCCTCCATAATATGTTGACGGGTTGCATTGTGACGTAATTTGATAATAATGCTTACACTTTATTGTTCATCAACAATAATACAGCAAATAAACGGCTTATAGTAATATTTTCTATGCCCTCCATAATATGTTTACGGGTTGCATTTGTGACGTAATTTGATAATAATGCTTACACTTTATTGTTCATCAACAATAATACAGCAAAGAAAACCAAACCCGCCAATCACACTGCATGAATAGAATACAACAGTACACTTACTAGCAAATTGCAACCGTCCGGCTAGTAAAATAATTTAGATTATTTGAAGATGTTTTCAAGTAACACGGATAAGAAAAGACTGTTCCCATCAGGGATGAGGCACTGAGATATTCCATAGCAAATACGCTCTTAAGTAAACATGACCGTTTTCTCTTAAATGCTGGTCCCGAATTCTGTAGCGATTGCGAAATCCTCTACCCGACAGAGAAAGTAAAATTGACTCGTGTGGAGAAAGTAAAACGGTTAAATGTACGTTAATTTTCGCAGAATTTGGGTCCCTATACATCCATCATGTTTTCCGTTGAAATTGATGGATAGACAAACGCTAGAATGATTGGAAAAATGAATGGGGTTTAGGCCATGTTAAAAGAAGATACGAGCGGATATTATGTAAAATATCTTTACCAACTTCCTAAGTTTTCGGAGGCAGGGAGGATGTTATAATATCTTATCTGATTAAGATAAATGCCATGATGCGGCATGCATAGGGATAAATGCCATGTTTAAGTCAAGTCTTAGAAAAATTCTACAGTTAATAAAGACAGCCATTAATACTTCCATTGTTTCATCATTATTTCCACTGTTATTTTTGTGATTCTGTGCTTTTCTTTCAAGATGAATGTTTGATCCATGAGCAAAAAATGTCATTCGTCGTTGAATATATCGACTGAGTCAAAAGCTAAGAAGAATAAACAATGATAAGAGAAATAATCAGCAATACATGATGGACCAATGAGCATTTCCGCGATCCATAAGGCTTATGTGTGTACACAAAACATGCCCATCCTCATATCGAGTATAGTCTCTTCTAAATGCGTTTTATTTTCCAAGACTTGAAGAGGGAAAGAGATCACTTTTAACCTCTAATTTAATACCGTAGAATTGTTGACGAATAAGGAGAAAACAGATGGATTAGAGAAGATTGAATTAAAAGTCTATAGCGCGTCACGCATTTCTCTTCTTATCTCCCTTAGCGACCACTTTAAAACAAAGGGTCTGTTAACTTTAACACGATGAAATCGAGGTCTTTGCCGTTCGAAGGAAGGAATCCATGGAAGTCTTGATGTAATCTCCCCATATGAAAGGTGAGTCATCAGTTGATCGATTTTTCTATCGACAGCAAATCGTGGATGGCCATGGCAGAGATTCCTGGTGAGTAGGAGTATCATTTGAAAATAACGGCCAAACATATATTGAACGCGGATATTTTGGGTGGACAAAACTCAAAATTATTTTTCCTCTCCCTCTCTCTAATTATTCAACAGAATTAAGTATCGCTTCTTGCAATAGAATTGAGCATTGCTGATGCGGTACATTTCTGGATGTGACCTCTTGATGCCTCGTTTTAAATCAAGAATAAGGTTTCCTTTTGGAAGAAAGAGAATCCACTGAATCTAGAATCATGGAATCCGCGATTTTGAATGACTTCATTTCCAGTCGTCGGTGCCCTTCTATACTCACGCGAGACTAACCTTCGCCTTTTCCATCACATTCGTCCCTTCATCTCACGAGCAGATTCTTGATTTGTTAATTTTCATTCTATTTGCAGCAGTTGCGGCAAATTTATTACTTTTCACGACCTGTTTGCATTGGCATAGCGTCTAAATACCGTTCGAAGATTATTTCTGCGTCTGCCTGCACATCATCCGAAGGCTGGTTGAATCCTCAGCCATTAACTACTAATGCTTTTGAGAAGACACATGTGACGCTCCTAACATAGTCCAAAATTATTTGAGAGGATTGAACAACATTAGGACTGAAGTACTTTGCCATTGCTTTCATCATTGAGCCAAACTGCAATGAGCAAAAAAGGCTCACGTAAGAGCAGCACAATCAGCCCAGTCGCCCCCCAATTCTCATAGCATTCAATAAAGATGAATCCATTGTCCTACATCACTCATACCGCAGTAGCTTTCGTACTAACACAGCCATAAAATTAGAGGAAAGATTTATATTCCTCGAGATCTAGCAGCAGGAACTATGCGCCAAGACTAAATTTCAACACTCAATCGGCGAATGTAATATACGATAAATAACAAAAGACCAGTAATCTTACACTAAAACGAAAAAAATTCCTCGAAGTGTGGAGGGGCTAGCATTCTTCGAGAGTGCAATTGGGGCTCATATTGGAAAGGGGAGAGCCAATGTGACGATAAGAGGGATTAGCAGGCGCATCTCGTGAACTGTGCAAGGAGTAGTATCGATTCGCGATGTCTCCACCCTGTGCCGCTGCAGTCAGTACACACCTCAGATTCACGTATAGATTATAAATTATGCCACCGAAAGATACTTTTGAATCGCAAGTCCTCCGTTGGTTCCGCAGATAAACCCAAATGTAACTACAACTTTATAAGACCAACTACAACTTCATAAGACGGCCAAATCGACAACGCAATCATAACAACGATAATCAATGAAAATGCTTGCGGATACAACAATGCTGAGGCGGCCGCATTAAATATGTCTCCAAAGAATAATAAACATAATGCGTACAAGTCTGTTGGTGGTAAATTATTTACTGATAGGTTCAACTCATTACTTTCTTTGATTTTCACCGAGTAAAATATGCGGATATACTTTTTCCTTTCGATTGACTTTGTGATTGTTTAATGTACTCTTCAGCCACACTCAACTTGGACGTTAACAAAATATTCTCAAATATGAAGGAATGAGATAATCTTTCCTCAGACTAAAATCTATTATTTCAACATGCATGCATCGGAGAAACTGGCAGATATTACGATTCACGTTTTGATGAATTTATCACTCCCGAGAAAGAAAAAAAGACAAGTTAAGATAACGTGCTCAACAGCGCTATTTTTGAGAGGGAGCATCAGACAAATAGACGTGACGAAACCCACATATAATTAAAACGTCTAAGACTACTTAATTCGTCGAGAAAGATATTGTACACAGAGATGTTTCCAACTAAATATTATAAAAAATAGCACTCTTTAAACACATGGGCTTCATATTTTAATAACATTTGTGAGGAAATTCGTGACAATTGGCACAGTTTCTTTAACGATAATTGAAATAGCAATGCTCCTCGAGATGAAGACTGAGGTAGTGAATTATATAGGTAAGAAAAAATACAAAAAGTAAATTAATTATATTTTAAAATGTCTTTTAATCATTTATTAAGTAGTAACATTTGAAATTATGAGAAATAATTTAACTATAAAAATTGAAGTCATTCTTTTTATTATTCATTATTATTATTCAAATTATTCATTGTTAACAACAATGGGAAATAAACCTGGAAGAGCAACCAAATGAAGATACGAGTATTGTATACGCTGATAAAAGTAAATGAAAACAAATAGACCAGCAATGAGAACTATTTAATAACGATTAAACAAAGGAAAAGAAGAGGACCACGTCCCTGAATATACGCTAACTGTAAATCGTCATGAGTCTATCAACCCAATTTAGTTGTCGCGATCTGAACTGAACATTAAAACTAACACAAGAAACAGCTCTCATTCATAATGTTAGGTGATATAGGTCACTTTCAAAATATCTGAAGATAATAAACGCATTAGTTATGCTTCACAATCTTTCGCCAAGTTATCACAGAACGCGATCGAAACGAAATCAAGAGATTAACGCGAGCACCCTTGAAACTGCACGAACGAGCGAGGAACGTTTCGCAGCTCCTTGGTTACAGCCCTTATGGAAATCCTATAAATTCCTTGCGATACGAGGATTAAGTAATGGAGTGAATCACGCCGAGACGAGCTGTTAAATGAAAGAAAAAAGATGGAGCATCTTGCACTCTCTGCCACCATGCTCTCGTCACGTGTTCCTATGAAAGCAAAAGAAAGATACGCCCATAAATGCGATCGCCCGTCCGCGATTCCGAAGCGACGCCATCCGAGGATCTCTTTTCCTCATCGTCGGACAAATATTTACGGAGAATGAGTAAAGGAAGGGAAAGTCTTGAGAACGGGACTTAAAATTAGAAACTTTTAGGGAATAAAGTGAGCCGCTGCTATTTAGGACGCATCGCTTCCAAAAATCTCGTGCAAGGGTTTCACCCACTGATGACCACGGCGGAGGAGCGTCTGCAGATGGCCGCGATGGACATCGGAGGAAGGAGCGCGACTCGTTTTTCGGTTTTGGATCTCGGCGTCGGGTTTACGAAAAAATAAATTGATGAAACAAAAATAAACCATAGTATGTAAGAAAACGTCTCATTCTGTCAGAACTCCACGATCAAACTTAGAAAATAGTTACTCAATGTAAATATATCCCCGTTTGACCGATATAAATAGCACCACAGTCATTACAGACCAATTTATTTACATTGCAAAAGGGAAGCGATGTTTATGCTGTTACGTGATATATTTCCAATGTTATTTGTGGTATAAAATGCTGGTCTACAGTTGAACAATGAACGCACTCAAATGGGTAAAACTTTCCTTCTTAGGTCCCATTAGCTACAAGACTGCCAACACACTACCTATCAAACAATGACCAATAATTTATACTACAAATAACATTGGAAAAATATCACTTAACAAAAAAATAAAATTGCTCTCCTTTTCAAAAGTGGAATTTATAAATTGGTCTGTATTGACTATGGTTCTAGATACCAAATGACCAAATAAGGAAAGAGAACCTTGAATCGGAAGGATACCTCTTATTAATGGAAACTCCACAATTTTTTAAGCTCGTAAATGCAAGCATATTGGTCATCAAGCCATCTTGGTTAAGACATACGCCGAAACTGCTTGATAAGCACATTAATAGAGGAAAAGAAATTAAAAAACGAAGCGAATATTAAAAAGTGGTGTCTGATGGCTGAAGAATTTGCAGGCGTTGCCAAAAAATTAAATATTCTCAGGACCGAACGCGGTGGAGGAAATCCCGCTAAAACCTGGTGGAAAACAGTTCCGCTTATGATGATGATGACATGCATGTCAGTACGTCACTAATAATGATCATCGTTTTAAAAGCAAGTTTATCGTTCAATAATTACACTCGATAAATTACGAAAAATGAAGAACGACAAATCGTGTAAGATATAATGAACATCATATGACTGTCGACCATTAACATAAAATGATAGATAGGATTATCCCCTTCAAATTCCCTTAGAGTGAAGGGAAAAAAATCTTCTAGAATCTACTTACCTATAATACTACTTCAGCATTACGTTCAGTACTGCAGCACCGAAAGTGGCAGTAATGCGAATAATAATTAGGTAAATGTTACGAAATACACAGAAGTTCATAAACCGAACCCTCATATTTTGGCCTTTGAAAAGGGGCGGATAACTTTCAGTGATGGTCAATTATAAATATTCTCCTTATGAATATTATGCGAGGCTCTGCTTTGCTTCAAAATATTCTCGAATAAAAAATGTTAACCTTCGCTTGGAAACTGGTGGAAGAAGAGAGAAACTTCTAGAGTTTCGGGGAGAATTATGAGAGCCTCTTCCGAAAAATCGATTGTTGGGAGGGAATTCAAGTTCTCTTAACGAACAACTGTAACTCCATAAATTTGCACAAAATAAACCACAAAACTTAGACTGAAGTAGCTAAAACATCCTAGTACGATTTCCGCATTTATCAGCATCTATAAAATCCTGAATTCTAAAGCATGTTATTTACGCAAATCGAATGATACATAACACTTTCTGAAACAGCGGGAAGGCCTTGACAAAGCTAGGAAGAAGATACTTCTTCCCTAGAAAAGTTAACTGAATGAATAAACTTGTAAACGTACATACTGGTGCGGAAGCATTCAATGTCAACTGTCCATAGAAGGGGATTCAAGTTAGAACACGGGAAGAATTGAAATTGATTTGGAAGGATAAATATCAATAGACGAATTGTATATGAAAACGGGACTTAAAGCGATAATTGACCTTCGAAGAAGAAAATTTTGGGCGATATGTGAAATAAACGAAAACCCTAAGAATTTGAATTAGACACATGGATAAACGCCTAGGTCCAAGAGGGAAAACTAGAGCGTTGCATCGTAAATTTACGATGTTGGATTGCTAAATATTTATTAGCAATCTGTAAAACAATGTTCGAATACAAGCAGTTAAAGAAAATAAGTTACATAGCAAGATAAAAACAGTCGACTAAATCCGCAAAGAAGACGGACTAATGGGATAAATCAGCCAGTAAACGGGATATAACCGATATTGCTGTTTAAAATTACTGAGGAGTTAGGATACATTTTGGTATTAACCATCAAAGAGTTTAGCATTAAAATTTTTGCATATAACAACAGAGTTGAGAGATCAGAGAAATGTAAACAGCTTGTAGGACATCGAATCTGTCCCCATTTTACAAATTAAAAGGGTGGGAGGGATGGAGCATCCATAGCATGGAGTTGAAATATTTACAGATCTCCTCAGAAAAAAATGATCAGCGATTTCAAGTGTTCAATTACGCCCTCAAGCGTGTGCATAGAGTGATAACATTACACTGAAAATACAACATTCGTCTGGAAAAATGAGTTCTTAATTGTAAGAATGTTATATTTCCGTTGTATTATTTTACTGAAATAAGTTGGAGTGGGTTGAGTTGTCTTATTTATCAAGCATCTGATGTTCAAAGCACTTACACCACGACTTGCAAAGAAACAATTCACGTACCTTAAACAACAAACATACGTTAATCTTGAGCGACCATGGTTGAACCTATGCCCAACTGACAATGGAAAACGCAAACAAGAGGAAAATCGGAACAGGAATATCCTTAGAAACGTTACAAGAGAAGCTATGAACTTCATGTTCTGTAGGAAAATGGAATGAGAACTGAACTTAGCGATAAAAGATTTTGCGGAAACATCCATAAATCATTCAAATTAAACCGTCCGAAACGCTTGGGCACCAGTGTACCAGTATGCTGAATTATTTACAGTAATTTTCTTACTATAAACCCAAGAATACATACAACGTATCACACAAATTCCGCTTTCCCTATTCCCGAAAATGTCCGATAACAAATATTCTCAAAACGCAAGCTCAAGGAATTTACTTTACCCGAAAAATGGGAAATTTTGAACTAACCGCTAAGTATTTTCTGAATGTTTAAATAGAAAGTCTTCCAGCGTTCGATTGAAGCCCCACCCAAGGCAAACGAGGTATACTTTCTTGTCTTCACTTTTATGCAATCCCCACCATTTGCAGACGACCTTCAATATACAAGTTAAAAAAATGGAAATCTACTTAACCCAATGACTGAGGAAATGATGAAAAGTGAAGATAACACAGACGGAACAATTGGCTTAGATAAAAACTGATGATCAAAAGACTTTCTAATCGGACCTACATCGGCAATTAAAAAAATTAGCTAAATTAAAAACGTAGACGTAGTTCACGACAAAGAAAATCACCGAGTATGACAATATTAACGAAATGGATTCGAAATTAAAGTCCAACACGTGAAAGAAAACACACGTTGATGAAATATCAAGCGCAAAACCGAGAGAGCAAAAACTAAATACCCAATAATCTCGAAACTGATGAATGATAATTAAGCAGGAGACTTTTGGTAGTAGCTACGGAGAACTTTTTTGAGAGTGCATTTCAGCATAGTTAAGAATTTCTTTCCTCGCTTAAGGTCGACACAATCATGAAAGAAAATAAGTGAGATTACGATTTTTTTGGGGAAACACATTTAATGTCGTCAAACAAAGTCCATTGCGTAAGTGACAATGATATCGCTAAAATCGAAAGTGATTGTTGTCTCGGGAAATTAAGGCAGGCGGAAGCGAACAACGAATTTCTAACAAAGATAAAAACATCGTTTGCCGCAGCTCCCAAAATAAATTTTCAACCCCAAACACTCTTCGGAAAATAAAGAGGATTCGCATAGACCGTGTGAGTTTAACTTTGCTCCATTAGTTGGCAAACTGCTTGAACAATACATAAAAGACCGCGAAGATGACCGAGCTAAAGCAAGGACCATCGACAAAGCCTCGCATAAGAAATACTCGTAAATAACCTTATATTATAAAAAATCATTTTCCTCTCCAAAAATATATTATTGCAATCAACAGGTGCAAAGTAAAATAAAAAAAGTTCACCAAAAAGGAGGCAGGAAGAGTTTGGGGAGGGGGGGAATTTAACAAAAGAATATGGGGAGTTGGAAAAGAGTAATACTTCAATAAATGACTGAATAGAAGGTCGAGCAACCTGGTGGAACCACGAGGGATACTCGTATCAGGGAATGGGAACAGAGAGGAAATGGCAGTAAACTAAAAAGGCAAAAACTCAAACGGGATTTTAAAATTTACAGCGAGACAGACAATAGAGGTTTCGATATCCAAAAAAATGCTTTTTTAAACATAACCCTCCGAATGTATCCCCAACGTCATATCCACTTATGTCGAGGCTAATAAACGATGGATGAATACACAGAATACATTTTCTAAATTCATCTTCACAGCATACTCATCGTGAGTGGGCACTTTCCTGTCACACAGTCCTTTCATCTCTTCTCAAAGTCGGAGGATCGCATTTACTTCCTTGGACATATTCTGCATGCATAGGAACCATTTCCAACTTAGGTTCTCATCTTACTTAACAAATTCAACTTACCTCCAATATCTCACATAATCGCATCCCTCTAATCTCAAATCTCCACCTTATAGTCTTATGCAAAAGTGGTTCACTATAGCTTTTTACATCGCCAAGAAAAAGTGTCGTGTTCTAAACTTAATTACGCCCCAAATTTAAGCCTTTTACTCAATTTAAGAAAAAACTCAAAGGCTGTTGCACTCGTATGTATTTTCTTTTGCAGCGGTTCGCGATTCCGAAATGATTAGCAAATACTGCTACCCGAGATCCCGAGGCGTACTGCATTGCTCCACAACTTGACATCCGTCGTTTCCTTCGCCACATTGACTAATCAGCCTTTGAATAGTATAAGCACCAAACAATTCAAGTTGTTCCACACCTTTTGATGCATTTGAAAACAAAGATTAAGATGCATAACTGAATAAATTTATCGAGAGAGCAAGTGGCAACGTAATTAATCGTGGCGTAAAAGCACAAGCTTTGATGGAATATAAATGGCAGGGAAATCGTGCTTCCACAATCGAATCCATACATTTTTAAGAAAGGTGTCACCTGGTCAACGAGAATGCACATTCGTCCATAGATCACTCGACCAATAGAGAATAGATTCCACCTTTTATTTCAAGGTATACCGAAAAGAAACATCCAAGCAGCGAAAGTTAAAAATTGCCTGAGGAAATCATTTTTTGCAATAGTTCGCAATACTTACTTAAATTCCCTTCTCGCCAAGTGGAAATGTTTGCATGGATTTTTAGTCTGCCGTATGCCGTAGGCGCACAAGAATTTTGAAGGTTAAAAATCAAAAATATCTATCTTTTACGATAGGAGACATGCATTTTGCAACATTTCCGTACGCCATTAAGTTAGGATTTCATCAGCGAAACTTAGCAACAAATTATAAATGTTCAATAATTTTCCGATATACCGCACACACCCAAATAATAGTAAGGTTTTCCGGTCCATATTAAGGCTAAATTTAAGAGGTCATTTGTATGTGGATACTACTTCTTGGGGGGACGAGATTCATCTCTAATCTGTGTGGAAATTTTCAATAATAAAACTTAACTTAAGTTTAAATCATTACGGAACAAGAATACGAAGATTAATCGTGATACACTTATGACTGTATACATTACACACATTTTCTGTTCCAAAGGAAAATAATTTGATGATGACAACGTATGGTTCCACGTCTGTAAGTTGATTATTTTTCCCTGTTTTCTCTGAAGAGTCAAACCTCGGTCTGCGAGCAACTTGGTTAGCGAGTGTTTTGCAAGACGAGCAAAAATTATTGATACATTTTAACTTGATATATGAGCGAGGTCTTGCAATACGAGCAATACATGGATTACATACATATGCTAAGACACACAAATGTAAGGTCGATTCTCAGTGGAGGAGCGAGAAAATTCTGGATTTCTGCCCACAAATCAGTGGTCGACTTTTAACTGAGATCAAATATTACTTGTATATACACGGTTTACGTTTGAAAATTATCCAACATTTCTAACGATTACATTTAATTTAAACAGCATTAGCAACGATTTGATATTGACATTGAAACTGTGGTTTCGAAATTCCAGTGGGTCTACTTTTCGTGCAATACCAACTAAAGACGCAAGCGAAGCATTTTGACCTTTTTTGAGCACACCAATGTAACTGCAACAACTTTAATGAGTGCCTAATCTTTCTCAAGAGGAATCTCATAGTTACATGGAAATCTTTCGCGCAATTCATAAACTGTAAAACGACTCAAGAATCGATAAAATTACAAACTGCTCTTGTTTTTAGCACTGAAATAGCCAAAATGTGCATTCAAAGAGAACGAAGCAATCAGTTTCCTAATTATCTTATGGTAGAACAAAAAAGCCTTCCTTTGAACTGCTTTGTCGATCATCGTTTACTTAAATCTACAATTGAATTTATTGGAGAAATTTTGAACGCAATACAGTTAGAACGGTACCTTTCAAAATCGATTCTTCCAAAAGGGAATGGTTAAAATAAGCTTCCGAACTGGTACACATTTCGTCACAGATTGCTGACCTACGCGAGGAAAAAACCTCGAAAAGATTCCGTACCGTTTCGAGTGCGAAAGTGAACGTGGATGGAAATGCGAAAATGAATTGGCCATGCAAAAGAGAACGCGAAGGGCGTGTCCGATCACAATCCCTTTCATGCCCAACCTTGCTCCAACTTCACGAAAAAAAGGAACAATTGGTTATCTAACGACCGATTAAAACCGAGAGTCACCGACATGGTAACATCAATCGGATACCTACTAACAATCCTTTCACTCAAACGAAAGGGAAACATTTGGACGCGGACGAGAAACAAGGTCCAAAATTTAAAGACACGCCTATAAACTCTTAATTTCGAATTAAAAACGGGTTACGCAGCGGGTCCAAATTCCCTCATGGAGTGAAGTTAAATCCTTTCTCGAATTCCGAATGCAAACCGCTCCGCTGATGCCGCCTGTTTAATGAGAATTACTCGATGTTGAGACACACGGCTCTTACGGGCAAAATGTAAGAAGCACATTTGGAACGTTACTTGCGGCTTAATTACGATATTGAAGATAAGAAAATGTCACTTCAAGGTCGGGAAATACGCACTATCTCTACGCTGCAAAGCCTCCAGCGAGACACGATGCGATTTGCGTAAGCATATGAATAACTGGCACAAGCAGTACATTCGGATCCATAAACATAAAAGCTCCGAAAATAAATCCCTTAGTATATTCGTTAAAGCGAGAAATCCGATAAGAATGTTTAAGGACTTTCAATCGGTATTAAAGATAGATTAGATGATTATTAGATCTCTTCTTTAACATATTCATGCACAAAAAGCTGAGCGAGGATGAAAACTAGCAAGAAACGTTTTAAAACGCACGACATGTTTGGAGGATTGGTACATACATACAATCAAGTAAAGGAAAACTGAGATTTGCTGTCGGATATTTTATAGTGAATGCTCAAGTTTAGAGTGGAATAAAAAAACTAAACTAGCAATCCCAAAGAAAGACAATTTCTATTAAATTCAGCTTGTATCATCCTCCGTTCAAATATAAAATTAAAAAATTTTGTTTGCATCTGGTTGCAGTTTTATCACTGGTTGAACGAAAGAATTGCCTGTTTTTTCACGTTCCTGAACGGGTTGCTCACTTCAAAAATTTGCATTCTAAAAATTAAGAATCTAATTGAAACAGTTTTAATTAAACATTTGAATACTTATTTCCGACTGAAACAAAGTTTCATGTTGCTTTCGTTACGCGATAAAGAGTTACGGATTTAGTATTACAACATTTTTTCAGTAACTGATGTACATACATGAAATGCGAAGTTGGTTTCGTTATAAAGATCTCGGCAGGAGTTTTCCCAAGTTTTATTTATGTTATCTGTAACTTAGCGATTTATTTTAGGAAAAAATTCCTAAGCGAGCTCTGCGCTAAGGAACGCGAAAAAACGGACACCTATTTCGTTCAAACCTTGATAAAAACCAACCAGATACAAAGATAATGTTTTGCATTACATGGTTGTACATTACAGGATGAAACAAAGTTTGGTGCAGTATGTTATATCAAACACGAGTATCCATAGTAAAAAATCCGATATTACTTAAATGACTGGCAATAATCTATACGCAGTTGTTGCAGGAAAACAGCAGTATTGTTTGTTGTCTGAGGAGAAAACAACAATATATATGTCTGATGACAAGTACTGTTTGTTGTAAAGTTATTTCTATTTAATTTGTCGATTCCTGTAAAGATTTCATTAGTAATTACGGCGTATTCATTTTTCCGCTTAGTCTCAAGGAAGAACATGTCAAATTCGATACAATTTTGGCCAAGAATAAGACCAAAATTCCAGTTTTAAGTATTAGTTGGGTTAGTGGCGTCTTGACTTATTTGCGCCATCCCATTTGAAATATAATTCATAAATAATATGTTTTTGAATGTTAACTATTGAAGAAGCTTTCACTTACTAGTAGTCTCCACTAAGAGGGAGGCTTAAACCAAGTAAATTACCTTAATACGACCGGCTTCGAATTACAAAATCAATATCATGTGAAATGCAAACACAAGTTTTTACCCAAGTTTTTCGTCTGCTTATTAATAAAAGAGCGGCCTAACACAGGTTTGTAGGAATTCAGGGGCACTTGAATGGAAACCGCTTCTCCTAAAGACAGGAAGGACAATTCGACCGTCGAATTTAATATTCCGCGCTGTTGATCGATAAACGGAGAGAGTGAAGAACGTCACGGATTGTGCGAGGGCGGAAAGGAGAAGATTCTTTAAGGGAGAGCGAGGGACAGCGAAAATATAAGCGGCGGAAATAAAATGACGATGGAGCGCCACCTGACAGGAAATACGAGTGAGGACAGATGAACGAGTCTTAAAAAGCGCGGAAGATAGACTATAGATAGATAGAAGATAGAGAGAAAGAGGGAAGTTGGTCGAATTCTAAAAGGAGCGATCGAAGACAGTGGTCGCTAAGCGGTGGTTCGCCGACCACTCATGGTCCGCGAGAATCTTTTGGCGGTTCGTCAAGATCTTCGGGAATTATTTGCTATTTTTGTTTTATATACCGTTTCATTATATTCTGAATCGCCAACTCAGTGTATACAGTCGGCGTCAATCGTATTGAAGTGATGATAACAAAACTATTTTACGTAGTAGTAGTATTGTTAAAAGTGCTTCGACATCTATGGTTCATTTCGCACGTAGGCTCCCACCGGGAATCGAACCCGGGACCGCTTTCACTGAAGTCGAACGCGTTGCCCACTTGGCTATCGGGAGCACACTATTTTACGTATGTTCGTACCTTTTAGAAATACTTCGTATCAGAGATGCGCGGAATTCAAAATTGTATATTTCGCTGTTCGCGAGATCCGAATGGATGGCGACCGATAGTCTCAGCACTACAAATCGCCGAATATCAGGATAATCCACCTCAACTCAACTTTAATAAAGTCACACATTTTTTCAACCGTCAATCATTACGACCACATCACTTACTCCCAACTCATCCCACTACGGAATATAAAAAGATGAAGTTAAAGAGAATAAGGCACAATAATTAAGCTTCGTACTTAAATTAAGCTGCATCTGAAACCACGAAAACACCTCAAGTAATTGTTCTAAGCCGTGAGCCAATAATATGTGCATGGGTATTTGAACAACTGGAACACTAAATTTCTTCCATAATTATCAAGAAATTATCTATTTATCAAGAAAGCTACTCTACGTGAATCGCCACATACGTCCGCCCGCTTTCCACTTCAATGCATCTAACCCACTTCACCAAGCCCTACATTTCATTTGACTTTCAGATCAGCTACTTTTCAAGGTGCGTCAGAGGTACTACAACTCCATCATAAAAAATATATAAACTAAATGAAATTCCAAATCATCAGCTCGCTAATCACAAGATTCGGCTGGAAGAGATTTTCAAACGATCCTTTCGACGGAAACTCCAACTAAAATGTTTAAAAGATGCGTGAAAATGAGCAAATTTCAAAATTATCTACGAACTAAAGAGCCGTCTACAACTAAGCATGTTATCCACTGACCTCGCTACTAAAACAAGCGTTTCCAAATTTATAAGCCCATCGACCTATTCTGGAGCCCATCCAACAGTCAACGACCTCCATCAAGTTATTAAAGGTGAAGAACTAATTCAGATTGAATAACACACCGCTCTATATTTTCTTCGCATATTACGAGTTTCGATACAAAAATAGCCTCTCTCTTAACACTTCAGATGATGATAATCCGACTAGAATGTATGTATGTGTTGTATACACTGAGCCCGTGAGGACGAACAATAGACCCTAGGACAAGGGCATACGAGAACCCTTTGGGTATAGGTATGCAACCCCGCACACTAAAAGACGGCGTCGAAAATGAACAAAAATTTGGACGTGTAATGGAACGGTTAAGCAACATTCGAAAGAAAAATTAGTTATCATAAATTCAAACGTGATTATTGAATCTTAGAAAACTTCTTTCGAATTACGGCCCGTCTCCTCCTCAGATAAACATTATCATTACACAATTTCGCCGCAGAAAGACGCTGGGTCAGGTGACGACGTCATATTACACAACATTCAACAACTCAAACAGTATCAAAAAGTTCTACAGACACAAATACAAAGAAATTTGAACATAACTAACTCAGCCCACTAGATACAATATTTTAAAACCTTCACCTCTCAACTTACAATTTAAACAGCTATAACTTACATGTCAACCAATACAAAATTATATTTATAAAAGTATATTTACAAACAACTCAAATATTTCCTCTAAATCCTTACATTTACCAATACGGAATGCGGAACACAATCTCCACAAAATAATGAAAAAACGATGTAATCGCAGACTTTTCACTAATAACAAAAGTAAATGAATATGATTCTACACGATCTTTGTTAATCAGTAGGAGTATGAACAGAGTTGAATTTAGGGCCAGGAAAACTAACCGACCGCCTAGGGCCTAGCACCACTAACAATGTTAAAACACATCTGTAAGAATGATAATATCATTAACTTAAAAATTTATAATAGGCAACTATCTAAATCGCAGATTAATTTTTTTCCTATATAATGATGGGAAAGGAAAAACTGTGACTTACAATTTATCTTGAGTTGATCATTCTATAAACCAACACACAAATCTTCGCAAAGTACAGTCTGTGAATGTGTGCCTGGACAGAATATCCTGACTTCATGAATAGTTTAGAGAGTAACCCGAAGTCGACGAGTAGATGTTCATTCATTATGGCCCAGTACTATGATTTGTATACATAAAATGGACTTAAACTAAAGTTCACTTTTATTATATGATTATTTTTTCTTATTTCACTATTATTATTATTATGATTAGATAGTGTTTAAGTGAAGATTATATTTTATATCCATGCTAGTTTATACATGGGCGGTTAACAACGATCCACACTTTAACACTACCAAACCATTATAATGCTGGGCCCTAGAGCGAACGTTAGTTAAAGTCCATTTTAAGTATACATTAAAATGCCGGGCCTATATGTATTATTAAATACAATTAATTAATTTTTACGGTGTTCTTCGTTAGCTCTTAAACATTTTTCCTTCGCTCTACAAAGTGAATGGGCCTCGGAAATTGAATAGCCTGGCGCCTTCTACGCCCGCCCCATGAGCTCATATCAAAAGCGGCCAGGTTGGGAAGTGGTGGGCGTAGAGTGCCTGGATGATGCTGCACAGTCATCGCTTAACAGTAGCGGATACAGCTATCTAGATGCTCAATTATCAATGAATACATTCCACCGAAGATATTTATAGACACATTGGCCATACCCAACCTAACACAGGGCCAGTTATAATCTAAGCCCAAAGAAATAAGGGGAAAGATCATTATACCCTTAATATGACATCAACCTATGCTCGTGCGTTAAATCAAGCCTGAATTACCAGAATATGAAGATTACAAATGACTTATAAATGCATTAGGTACATAAAATTACAAAAAAAGTAGCAACAGAAATGTGGTTTTGGAGGAGAGTGATAAGAAGGTGAGATGGGAAAAATTAGCAAGTTACTTCATATAAGTATGTTGGAAGGAAAAATCCTAAGTAAAAAACCGAGAGGTCGACAAAGAACTTTTTTTAAAGTGGTCTCATGATCGAAATGGGATGTACTTCATACGATGAAACGAAGAGTGGGGGTGAAAATCGTTGTGGTTAAAAGTTGTGACTGCTAAGACAAGGCTTTTACTTTTAGGGAATAAATTATACACACAAAAGATTTAAAAAAAACTTCAAGTAAAGAAAAGCGTAATCTCGAAGAAGAAAAATATAGAACTTCGTAGCAAAATATAATTAACAACGACAGAAATTGAATTGTAGTTTGTCATGAAATTTCGTAAAACGAGATATTCATGGCTTCCCTTCTTCAAAAAGAATACAAATGGTTCTTGACGGCAACGTGTATATTTATCTCTTCTGAAACTTACTTAACTAATTTCCCAATATATTTCTCCAGAATTGGATTTCAGGAAGACAAGATTAAACTGTGGGTTTTGCTAACCAGAGTGATGTTCTTTCGTAATGATAATGACCGAATTCTTCACTTATATTGCTACTATTTCGGCATTAATTCCAAATTCTTCACTAAATCTAAAAAACTCAAGCATTTAGTATAATAAACATTCTGACGATGATCCGGACTATCTCCTGTAAAAAAATATTTTTTTTCGGCTGCCAAATTTATGACAGACCAGTTAAAAATAGATCTCTGGTTAATCTATTTCGCAGAAGACTTTGAATATTAAGTAAGAGAAAAACTAATGGATCGCAGACGTTCATTAGATAAGAGAGATTGAGAAAAATTATATGGGAAAGAAATAATTTTTTTAACACGATTCTAAGGTTAAAATGCTATGATGATAATTCTATGAGATCGATTTTTTTCTAGATAAGTGAACAAATCAGAATATTTTCGGGAAAATTTGATGTGCGATATTTAAAGTGGAACAGGAATATTATGGGCTACTTATTTTAAAAATGAGTCATTTATTTGGTTAAACAGCAGATTCAAAATATGAACCAAATGCCTTTTTTTAAAGCATTTCATCTTTCATTCAACACTAACAGAGTCAACAGCATTGAAAACTATATCACGGCACTTGATGAAGCAAATAACTGCTTGCAAGTAATTGCATTATTTACTGCTTAAATTCGTAAAAATGTGAGGAGCCACTACCAAGAGTAGATTGATTTGGAAGAGAAAACAGTAAATTTAAAACCACTTTCACCTGCACGTGAAAATAAGCCATTACATATAGTAGGATAGTGTATTTCAAAGGAAAGAATTACTAAATTCGAAATACTGTGACTTTTAAAAGTAATTATGCTCTTATTATACTAAAATTTATGAAATCGGAGAGGCTAAGTCTCTCGCAGGAAAAACATCTCCATTCTTAAAATTTTCTCCCATCAAAATAAAGCTCTGCTGAACGAAAACGTTCCTTTGGAAATCGAAACCATCCTCCGTGGAAAAGGATGTCAAAAGCCTTGACTCTATTTCCACCTGCAAGCACGAGTGCACGTTGGGTGTTTTTACTTTTGATGTGTTGGAGAGCACTCGACGAGAGAGAACGTAGTTACGTCAGATCCGAGGGAACTCACTTCTCAAACTCAATGGAGAATGGCCAGTAGTAAGACAGGCCAATCACGGTGCATGGGAAGAACATAAGTTCATTGCTTAGCGCGCGCACGGAAAGATTCTCAAGGTCGAAAGGGGACCAATGCACGGACCGAAAGATTACTTGAGGTATTCTTAGCACGGAAAAATACTCGAGTCAGGCTATAAACCCGGAGCAAACACTCTGTGCAGTTCGGAGGAAAAACCATGAGGTAATTCAAATATCTTGCTTCGTCTACCTTGCCGGTCAATAAGTCCTTTGATTGAGACCCCCCACTATCTTATCTCTCTAACGTTAATTTCGAAAAGAGATAAGTCGATAAGAGCCATCTCATTGAATAGCAGTTAGGAAGCTGGCACGAGAAAAATATTTACGACGAAAATCCCCCGAAGAAAATGAATCATATTCGTAAATACTACGTGGTAGGATAATCATCCCATGAGGAATTAAATACACTCTACGATTACTTTTTAATTAAACAGTAATTTTTCTAATTTTATTCTTCGAATTTCCATCCCTAAAATTGATTGCATTCAAAATTCAGCTCTCTTATCTCAGCATTCAAATAAGAATATTTATTTATATTCAAATAGAATCAAGGACTGGCTAAAAGAGAAATTATTGACAGAATATTAAACTCATCAAGAGTCACCAAAACTCCAAAAGCCATCAAATACCAACGAGAAACCCAAAGCGCATTTCAAGAGAGCATCTTCGGGGGCAAAAGGTGACTAGATATTAAGGGTTAGAAAGTGGACATAGTGAACTTAATTTCCCGAACAAAAACAGCTATAGAAGAAAACCTAATCACTACTTTGATAGTTTTCCATAAAAATCTTTGGAAAAATAAATTAGCTTACTGAATACGATAAACTGTTTGAAAAGACTATAAAGTATTCAATTCAGAAATTTTGCTAAATAAAAAGTACCGAGACAGGCAATTGTTGAAGTTATTATAATTTAATGATACAGTGATAACTGATTTAAAGATATGAAAGCTTCATTCATTAGCATAGAGATGTTTTAACGGCTTTTCCTTAGATTATGTACTTACACTTTGAAATTGGTAAAAATAAACAGCAAATATCACTTAAACCAAACTTAAAACCCCTTTCAATTAATACTACATTCCAAGTAAATGCCTGTGTAGCTAATAACCCCTTAAACGAGTTACAATTTGCGTTGTAACGCGAATTGAATTTCTTCGTAAGAAAGTATCGCTCGGGAAGAAATGTTTTAAACGTCCAAATATTTATTGATAAGGCTTGAGAATTTGGTTTGGTAATGAAATACTTGTGTGTCTGCAGATAGCCAAGTTGGTAACGCGTTCTACTTCGATGAAAGCGGCTTCGGATTAGATTTCAGCTCACGTGCGAAATGACCTCAACTGTCGAAGCACTTTTAAAATTACTACTTCTACTGAAATAACATCTATGGAAAACGACTATTCACTAAAGGTCAAGCAGTTATAAATGGCTAAAAGATGTACGGGCACTACTCAGCGAATGCGTCTGTTTCTATTTCATATTTCAAACATACAAATCAACCATCTCTGAAAGATTTTACACAGGATGATTTTCGGTATCAAAATTAGGAGGAAATAAGCTTGTCCCACGGTGGTATAACAAAAGAAGGAAAGACAAATATTGACACAGAGTCTAGCTGTGTTAGCCTAGCCTAGTTTGTGAAGAAGAGCATGAATCCTTTAAAATGCAGAATATGTAAGACCTGTTTTTAAAATAACGGAGAGCTGAGTACCCAACTTGAGAAAAACACTGCAACGAAACTTTACGACAAAAACCGGTAAGATACCAACTGTAGCGAATTTCTCACGAAGAGTTTGTATTAAGTCTAACCCCGTTGACGGGGCATATGCCTTCAAACTTTTGCAAGGTTGCAGGCATGTTAAAGATAAGTCCTTCCCTAGATACTGCGAAAACAAAATACTGTTTCCTTTTCCCTTATGAGGAAATACAGCAGTTGAATGTCTTATCTAGAGGACCCTTTTGCGAATGCTCTACTTTGGAGCATTCTCTTGAAAAACCCAAGAACATTTCCTTAGACGAAACGAACGGCTAGAAAATCTATCTTAACCAGTAGTAAACCAGATTTGTTTACAACGTAATTTTCACCGGAGATTTATGTGAAAACCTAACTCAATAATCTATACGAATTCGCATCTTATTCATGAACAGGTAATTATCGAAACTTGAATATATCACATTTCCGTTCAAAGAATCGGTTTAGAATAGAAAGTGACAGAATTGTTAGAATGCGCTTCATTAAACGCTGATGCTAAAAGGTCATACTGTATTACATACATACTCAACTCAATTACAAGATTCTTAACATTCACTGAAAAAAGCTAATATATTAATATTTCTGAATCCGATATATAAATAATTTTTTTTTAATTATGGAAAGGTTTACTTATAAATTCAACATAATCTTTTCATGAGCATCCCGAAGAGTTGATATCTTTAAAATTCATTGGTGAAAATCTCAAGAGGGTAGAAAAAGTTAAAAAATGAAAAAACTGCGAGAGACAATCCCTAAAAAATTCATGCACGACCACTATCTACACCAATTATTCATGATTTAACGATTCAAGAAAACAAGTGACCGAAAGTAAACTAAAATTCAACCTAAAAATGGATTTTAAGTCTCGCAAATAGTACACGTCTCACCAGTAGGGAAAGTGCTCCAGATATTGCTCTAAAAGGTTACACATAAACACCACGAACACGAGAAGAAAGACTTCCCAGCAGCTCCTTAAAATTTCGTGGTAAAACTGCCAGGAAGGGAAACCACAAGAGCGAGCCATTCGTTATCGATGATAAAGAAGCTTAATTTATGAAATAGAGCGTGATGTTCTCTTTTGCTATTCTTCTAAACGTAAACACGAAATAAATCACAGAGGGCTTCTTGGAATTCTACTAAAAGAGTTGTGTTTACAATCTCGCCAATGTTTAGAAAATATATCAAAGGTCTCATCAACAATAGTGAGATGTTAGTCATTCTCCTGACGTCAGACGGTTGGCAGAAAACGAATGTAAACTCAAGTGTACCTCCTCTCTATACAAAGTGAAGACATTATTGTGGAAGATATAACAGCAACATTTAAATTAAAAATAGAGAGTTCCTTCTAAAATATCTTAATTTATCTTCTCTTGTCATTTCTCTCAGTTATCAAAATATTTGCGTCAGTTGTAAAAAAACGCCATGTCAAATACTGAAGCCTAACGTCAAATACTAACTAACTCTTACCAAGGAATTAAAAATGGTTACTAAGTTAATTAAGAATAAGTTTATTTATGAATCGTTAATTTAATTTGCTTTCTTCCAACAACACTGACTGAGAACGTGCGAAGGCTATCGATTGCATTAGATCAGTTCCAGCAAGTACAATTTACTATCATATTATAAATAAAATGCTTCGCCCTTACGTTCATCATGGTTGCAATTACTTTTTTAAGTTCATTGTTCAAGATATACTCCTGACAGCGTCTCGTTGTGAAATATTGGCATCCGCTACAGGATTATTAGTTGGCAAACACCCTGAAACGTAGATTTCGTAAACATTTACTCGCTGGAAAATTTTCACGCGCCATTTTCTAAGGATTGTGTGAACATTCGCAGAGATTCAGTCGTAAACGATAATATTGAAATAAAACATCGAATAACTCAATAGGAGGCTCGTTGTCACCAACTCAGAGGACGCAAACAGCTAAAAGCATCCAAGCTTGCAGTGGGTCACAATCTTTCGATTTATTTGGCAACTTAAACGGCTCCCTACTTTCCTTAGCTACGTAAATGCATACAATAAATTACCATTCAGTTACCTTTCGGAAAAAGCAAACTAGCAGCTTCTTTGGATCGCTATTTCCCACATACTCTCTTTTTTATATCCTTTTGTTTCGCACATATTCATCACCTTACTCTATAATGGGTTAATTTTTATGATGTTTTATTGAAATGAATTCGATCTGGATTTTGGGCGAATGCAGTAGAGCTATCGAATTATGGACGGCGAGATAAAAACCAGACCTAAGGAGCACTCGTTACGAAAGAGATTGCACAAGAAGAGCTTAAGAGAGGTCAGTATAAGGAGAAACAAGTAAATCATACCCAAGAACCGCATTACTGTACGTTACCTAACTTCGCATTCCTCTCAAAGAAAATCCAAGAGCTGATATAATTACTAACTCTAATACACTACTGTCGTACTTATGTAAAAGACAAAATTCGATTTTATTACAACTCATTTCGTACCTTTAATGAAAATCGAATGAAATATCGCGCATGATGGTGAAATTTAAATTTCTGCGAAAAAAACATTTAATTGCAACGCAATTTGTGTGCGTCGACCTTCAAAGAAACCGCTGGTCGATCTCTGGTCGAGCGTTCATATCTCCCTTTCCACGCCCGTACTTTCCAGCAAAATAACGTAAACTTGGAAATCTGGAATACTGAACTTACGAAACGCGGCGACGCTACTTTTACTTACATTTCTACTCAATTAGTTTATTCTAAAATTTAGCGTCTTTCTTTTTGGTTGGACCTTTAGAAAAAGGGACCGACTAATGGTATCTCAGCATGTCGAAAAACTATTTCGACTTCACAAATATCTATGTTTATATCGATTACGACACAAAACTCATATAATAATGTGTCTCATTTTATCAATAAAATGAGAAGCATTGTAATAGTAAACGCGGAATCAAATACATGACCTTCGCGAATATATTGCATACTCATTTCAACGAAATACAATCAAATCTGATCCGACAGTCACATTTAAAAGACTTCAACGACATGTTTAGATATACTTAGGAATGTTAGAAAATACAAATTATACGATACCCACTGCTTTAAATGCTAATATATACAAGGAACGAGATTGCAGATTGTCTTGAAGTACCTGACTATAAATTTCAGCTAGGGTGCTAATAGGTGCTAGCAAGTAATAACATTCCGCGATGCGTGAAATTGTGAACGACTTGGATTTCTCTCTGTATTTACCACCGAGCAAAACGAAACCTCATCCACGATCCAGAAATGCAGCACTAAAAGCAAAAGTTGATCGATTCCGAGGACAACCAGTTGCAACTGACGTATATACCCTTGCTCCCCTTGACAGCATTATAATCCTCGATTCCTCTGCAATCATCCTTTGCGAGACCACCTGTGCCACAAATCGCTAGCTCTAATTAACTTCGACATATGCCAGAGTTCTATTAGAGGCGAAAGAAAGTAGAAAATAACCTGAAAATGCTCTCTTAGTAATGAATCATTCGAGGACGGCGAGTCGCGCTCGAAGCCCAATTAACACTGTGCGACATGACATCAAGCAACTCTATCAATAATAACAATCGTCATAGAAAACGGGTAAGATAATCGTCTTTATATGGGCGACATCGAGACTAAAAGTTTCCTCTTCCATCAAACCCGTAACCCATATCATTTCTATAAACAGTAATAATGAACCAAAACAATGGGTAAATGTTATTTTTTTGACCGGATTGAAACAAATCGCGGGTTATTTTAGACGTTCTCGATAACATTTAATAGAGATACTACAAGATATTTTATATGCACAAGATCAACTCTGAGGGAATGTGCCACAATGCGACATGAAGACAAGTTAATGAAGACATTTAGCTTTTCTGATGTCGCACTAATTAAGAGACCTAAAATTGGACAAAACTTCAGGTCAGGAAATGGCGATTAAATTTTCTAGTAATCTCAATAAACTGTCAATAACATTCTCTAAAGAGTTTTATCCATAGATGGTGTATAGTCGTACAGATTAGATCTATAGATAAAAAGCCAAAAATTTGCGTCGAAGCAGTAGCGTGAGAATAAAATCGTTGTATCGAAGGCCAGCAAATCTACTCGGGACCGAATTCCAAGACTACAATGCGAAAAAACGTAACACCTCATAGAAATATAACTGCGTTCAAAACTTTTATACGTATGCCACAAAGACCGAATTGCAAAGAATTTTTATCATGGTGATAAAATGTTTTTGGATATTTAGTTTACAGCGATAATAAATGAAGGTAATCGCAAGGTATATTTATAATCAATGGGGAAATGTGGAAACTAATTTCACTATACATCGAAAATTATTACCAACAAATGTTAGAAAAAGTACAGTTACTTCTGCGACGTAGTGGATTAGTACCTGGCATTGCACACACCGCAGGGTACTCTGGATGAATGGGTGCCTTCATAGTATCACGTTACTTCCGGTTTATCGTGCGAGGAAAAAATGTTCTCAGTAATTCCGTTACGCCTATCCAATAACTGTACCTAAGACAACGAACAAATGAGGGTCTCTCCTATACACTGGTATAAACCATGACCAAGCCAGTAAAATCATTAGAATACTTGCCATCATCCGAACGTTAGAATGCAACAAGGTTTACAAAACTAGATTTCCAAACCTCAACAAATAAGTTTTTACGATGCTAACATAAAAGAAAATAATCCTTGGAGCGATTGCGATGAACTAATTGCAAAAACGCTACAGAGACCAATAAAAGTAATAACTTTGAGCAATTGACAAGGTGATTCGTTGAATCCGATGCAAATTACTTTTTGTTTAAAAGAAACTATAGCTTAATCTGTCACTTGAACAGATTAAAGTGACGATCAAACTAAGCACATTATATAATAAAGCGTACGCCATGGAAATATTTGTTGATCATCTTTGGATATATTTCGCAAGAAACAGAGGGCAGGCAGCTAGCAAGTGCCGATCTAGACGTGAATAGATAGAAAATGATCTTTCAGGATTGCGGTGATTTATGCTTCTTCTTGAACGCGTCTGTGGAGGCAAGGTCCACCTGTCAAATTTAAGAGGTGCTTTGTTGCCAAGATGACAACTCCTCGTATCACAGCAAGCCGCAATGAAGTTTGCCAGACACCCGTTAGATGACCAACAGACCGAATGAGTAAGAAATTCGGTGCGAAACAAGTCCAGTCGAGGTGAAACTGGGATCGATTGCCTCTACGGTATTTAGTTAGTCGGGGAATGTGAATGCCCCGTGTGGCAAGAGGAAGAGCTGGGCGAAGCCGAGGAAGGCCAAGGTCATTGCCAAGAGATGAGGCTCAGCAACTCATCAGCTGGCACTGCTAACGCACCTTAAATTAGACATCGCGGATTGGTTTGATCACTACACGCCGAAAGCGCGACCATCGAGGGAAGGCATTTTGAAATCAAATACAAGCCCTAATTTGGTCAAACAATGGCACTTGTTCAAAAAATATTAAAGTATAGGTCAAAATGGCAAGGGAGACTAAGAAAAGTTACATTTTGAACCTGGCTATTTCCTCTGGGATGTCTTCTTCTCAGGGAAAAAGAAATTATGTAATAAATTCGGTCGATTTGATGATTCTTCCGTTACCAAATGTATATTTTACTTGACAACTGATAACAACGTATGGATGCCGAACATTATAGTAGACGTGACATTTATAATCTTTCTTCTATACCAATTTTCGAAGAAAATTCTCATTATTACAGCAAGGCATGCTTTGATATTTTTAACAAAGGTAAAGGAACTCTAGACAAAAGTGGCACCACTACAATCACTGAATGAAAACTTTTCCATCTCATAGCAAACAGCTTCTTACTGTCACTTGCGATAAACTGAAAATGTATTAGGAAAAAGGGCTGTAAAATAAAACAGTGGCAGTTCTCTCTTATAAAATAAAAGAGAACAGCCACTGAAATTGATATTCAAAATCAGCAAACAAAAACTAGTGTTACGGTTACTTTCTCAAACCAGTTCATCACCTCAGTGACTCGTGGAAAATCATAAGAGGGCATAAGAGATATTGGTAGGGCAACAAACTTCCTCTTGAGCAATATTCACCAACCTTTAGGACCTCAAGTACAATAAACTCACAATTCTGAATCCGCGGACCACTAATATTGTTTCTTTTAAAGTTCTAATAAATATAAATATGCTACAATTGTTATCTCTCTCTTATCCTGTGTTATTGACATGAAGATTATTCAGAAAATTATAAACGGGTAAAATAACAGACTGCAAATGAAACCCAAATTTCCCCACGGACCACGCCTGATGGTACGGGAAAGCTTCTACCGTACCATCGGCGGTCCGCGGACCACCGGTTGACGACCGCTGTTCTCGAGTAATGACCAAGACGTGTTTTTAGAAAAGACAAATTCGTACCACCATTGATAAAAAAAATCCCATTGAGTCGAACGAAAAGATTTCATGCAGGAACTTATATGTCACGCCAAGTTACATTTTACAACTTTATTTCATGCTCAAAATGTGTATACAAATTTGCAATCATGGAACGACGTATCAGTGACGTCAAAGAAAGAGGTGGCGTGAGGGTGATTTCATTGGCCCCTGCATGAAGCTCAGCCTCCGCGAACCATCGGTATCATCGCATGACCACTTTCTGACCAATAAAACTTAGAACTTCACATTCAATGAATCGAAATTACCTCATTATCGTTTTATTCGCAGCTATCATTATGTATCATCATATAGTTTAGTTTCCTTTAACACAAACCATAAACAGAATGATATCTAAATGCCGGTAACATCACTACACCAGGAATAATCATAGTTGTTACTTGTAACAACAATTAACTTAGTGCACAGTTGTCTTAGCTTAAATTCAATGGAAACAATGCTGTCTCTGCGCGTGTCTGCGCGAAAAACCAGTAACAGATTACCAACAAAGTTTCATTTATTGATTACGAGGAATGTTCGTGTTACAGAGATGACTTTAAGTCGTTAGTTACTACAAGATTTTAGTCATATCAACTCCATCACCTCATGTAAAAGATTACATGCCCATATTCACATTAACAAGTCATCGGCGTTCATCAAATTTACTCAATAAAAGCAAGTGGCTATCGATTAAAGACGTCTTGACTTGGACGTGAAACACATCCGTCTACTCTCGTATTCCCCTCCCAAACATTAACATAAAGAGTCAATGCCCCGAATTGTCATTAACTATTCGAAAAATGGCGCAAGGGACAATTTCAAAATTATCTCTTACCTTGTGCCTTAAGTGAAGTGAAGATGTTGCACTAGTATGTACACAGACAATCGATCACTGATAACCTCTAAAATCTCATAAAAAGACACTTCTCGCACTCGTTGCGGCTTGTGACCAGATTTTAAAATATTGTTGAGGTGTTCAGAAATTACATGCAGCCTACGGCTACGACAGCTAAGAATTCAATAGTTGCCGTGCGGAAATCGTAGATTGGTCCAAACAAGGTCACGTGACGAAAAAGCCATACTCGCTTTCAGTTTCCGAGGAAATTGAATATACAATGCATATATTATTGAATAATTGCTGGAAACAAACTTTGGGATCAAAAATTGAAACATAAAACATTTTAAACATAAATATGGCCTATTTTCAAAACCGGTGACACTCAGCATTCGAGATGACTAAGACCTGGAGCTCGTTTTTTATGCATTTCATACTCTGTTTTCCAGTTTCATCAAGACGATTTCAGCCTTATCTATCACATTTTGTATAAAAGGTCTCTCGGTTGGATTCACATTTAGCATAAACATGATGAGGTCACGAATATCCTGGAAAAATTGGAAACATTAATCTGATAAGTAACGTAATTATACCATTTTATATATTTTCTACACATCAACTCACATCGCTATAGATGGATGTCTCGGGAAAAGTGACATTTCCACTTATTACGGCTAAGGCGACGCTATCACCTCTTTCGTAGACCGCATCAAAAGGCGATTTGTAATAACACATGGCATACAGGATACATCCCAAGGACTGGAATCAAAGATACAGTCTTCAGCAAAAAAGTGAGAGATATAACTGTAAATCGATTATTTCCAGTATTTACCGATTAAAAATGATTTATATACCACAACGAGTCTTAAGTAAGTAAAGTTTTGAATGTAAANATATATATAATTAAGAAGGATACATAACTGAGATAATGGAAGTAATTCTTACTAAGCACTGCAGTAAACATTTCAAAGCAACAAGAAGCATTAAGTTTAATCTAAATACAGCAAGCTCTTGATAATCTGTGTTCCAATTATCCCATTGGCAAATTATACTTGCTACTCTCTTCTCCCAACAACTCAACGTTTTAACGATATTACTCCAATCCAAAAAATTAATTAATTTGAAATTCTGATGTACAAAAAAGTATATTTGTAAATTCCACCACCATTTGTTTCTTGATAAATTCATATTAATTTAAAAGTAGCAAATTGTAGTTGATGTTCTAATTCAAGGATAATACTATTACCCATACTTAAAGACGCTGTATCAAGCTCTTTAACCTAAATTTTTTAGAAAAATTTCATGAGGTTCCAGAATTTTGGATCATCTGTGACCCACCATACAAGTAATTGAGAGTTAACTGTAATTAGAATGTCCAAGACAATTATCTTCCTTTAAACGCTGAATATTACATTCCTTAAAGTTAGTTGGAGTTAAAAAATCAACAGAGCTCAGTATCAAAAATAAACATCTTAGAATTAAATCAATGCAGTAAATATTATAATGCAAGAGTGTATAGATATGAAGATTTTGCCAATAAATCTCTGAAGAAATATTTCATTTTTGCAGAACTACTTCCTACTGTACTTCCTGAAATAAAATTCTTGCTTATTTCAGCATTAGGATACATATTAACAACCTACTTTTGCATTCTCAATCAAAAACAACCAACAACACCAAATGAAACCATTCTTTCATTGGTTTTCATCAAACTTTATCATCAATATGTAAAGATTATCTCCACAATTTTTAAAAAATAATAAACGAGTGTATTAAAATATTAAAGTTATATAAAACAATGTCAGTAACAGTGCACTAAAGATTTACAGATTTAATAATTATTCATAACCAATCCATTGTTGACACCCAGTAAATGTCAAACAGAAAACATATAAATCTAAAAAATATTGGAAAGCAACAGACTCTCAAAATAGAAAAATATTAACATTATTAAAAAGCTTAGCAATAATGTTAGATGTAGCATGATAAAACGTTCAAGTGAATTAGACATTAAGTACAATCAGTTAGGCCATCAAAGGGAAATTTTTGACGTCTCCATAAGGCTGGGTGGCCACCAAATGTGGAGCGGAGCTTAGTTGAGCTGAGCGGACTACGCTAACCAAATCGAACCTTATAGTTTTGAATTCAAAAGCGGCCACTGGATGCAATGCAAAGTTGAGCTGAGCGTAGAGGCATCGCTCAGCTCAGCTCAGTTTCAGAACGGCCTTGGATTGATCTGAAGCTGACTCAGCTTCCACTGCCACTTAGCCCTCTTAAAACTCTTGAACATGTACTTCTCAGTATTCTGTGTGAACTGTTTGGGTGAAGAGACATTCAGAACGTCCTTAATTTTATGAAGAAATCCTTAATTTTATAAAGAATTTTGCTAAATTGATCTCTTGTCATTCAGAAATAATTTTTAAATTGCTCGTGGCTTAAGTCATCGAAAAGGGTATGAAATTCTCCGTAATCACCTCTTCTCCGAAGGTATACGTAAACTTTCCCACTTTGTCTTGAGGTTTGCAGCTATACTAGACACAAGACATGTAAATTCCACTTCTAAATCATCAGATTCTGAACTAAGTAATAGATAGTATAGCTTTCTTGTTGTGTCCAACATTCTCAGCGGTAGATAACTGACTGCGCTCCTCTCCTGGTTGCCGACCCTCTGAGTCTAGACTTAACTCCACTCCGCTACGCACTGCACTGCATTTGGTGGCCACCCAGCCTAATGGAGAATGTGATAATCCAAAGTTACATCTTAAGACCATACCCAAATATCAGTTCTCTCATCAATAGTTGAGTGAGTTTCAACAGTGAAGAGTTCTGGTGCTCTATATGGCATTGAACACCTTTCTCCAGCAGTATCCTGTAGAGTTTGTGCTTCTCCACTCCCTCCAATCTTCACACGGGCAGGAGCCATTGATCCTGGAAAATTTAACTTTGAAAGCTCCTTCAAGTACCAGCAAAAAATAGGACCTATGGCACAGCTTGGTTATGAGGAATACAATTGACTCAGCAATAAGATAATGTAACATTTCTATAATTGGCTAACTTCCTACCATTTTACTTAGATTAAACCTACTATTTCCAGCACTGAATGAAAATACACATTACTTAGTAATCCACATGAAAACATCTTAAAAGGAATTGGAATGAGGGTGGAGGTCAAATCTTAAGCCCATAAAACAAGCACAGATAAAAGTTATCAGTTCTTGTGACTTCTTTGAAGATGAAGATATGAAGAATGCAAAAATATTATAATTCCAGTTTATCCCCATCATTCATGTATTCTGGCACTCAGAGAGACACCAGAAAGCATTTCACTGAAATGCTTTCTAACAACGACATTTTCCAAATTTCAAAATATCTATACATTCAGTGAAATGAAACAGAGATGAATGACATTTATTAAAAACTTGTTTGACCACAGCCTCAAGTTTCAACTCAACAAAAGAGAAAGGGTATTTAACAGTGACAAAGGTCCTATTCCGATTGTACCAGCTACTTACTGACAAACACCCCCCTCCACCATCCTAGCCCCCCCCTCACATCACAGGCCATTCATCACATATATACACCATCTTTTCTTCAACTTCTTTAGGTGAAAACTCTTGGTTCACCTCTGAGGATGGCAGCTTAGCTGCCGAAATACGTATTAGGTTTTTACACTGGGTCGGAGTTCTTGCTCCACTGGTTTTTACGGCTTTTAGGAGTTTTTAACATGTCATTAGTACACATTTTACACCATTGTGGTTGGGGTGTGTGCTGTGCTATTGCTACTTATACAGGCCGTAGCTTGATCTCCACTTAATTCTTCTTGTATGTTATGTATGTTGAATTGCCAAAAGATTCTCAGGACAGACTATATCATTATAATTAGAACACCACAATTACCAGCCAAATTATTCCTTTCTGCCTTTACTTTCAATTAAATACAATCATTAATTATTCATCCACCTAGACCAGATAATATTAATCCACTAGTTTTGACTTGATTCTTCAACTTCATATTCTTTAAAAAAATCTACAATATTTTGTAGAAAAATGACTAAAATAAGATTGAGATATTTAATTTCCTTCTCATAGTTACACTAACTCTGTTATTCAGCCAATCATAGGCACTGCTAGATTATAAGTAATTGTTAGAAGAAGTATTAATATTTCTTAATGCTAAAGATAGATTAATTAGCAATACATAATTCATATTAAATGTCTGCATCAGTCGATGGTACAGGAATATTTAGGATTTGATGATAATATTTACGTTTTTCTAAATCTTCTTTCAAGAATCCAAACTATGTACAATAAAACTATGTAATATGTGATTCTTTCTCCACAATTGGTGAAAAATTACCATTGCATAGATGAAAATCAAAATTTGTGATTAATCTTTCTCTTTAACAATTATAGCTCAGCTCTGGGAAATTAGCACCAATAGCAGTTATTTTTCCACCCAGAGATAATCTGGAAGTAAACTGTGCCTCACACGTCATCATCATGTCAGCAGAAGCAATTTATATAATACTGGAGGAAGAGGGAAAGATGGACAAGGATAAACCATGAATCCTTACTCTATTGCTGATGATGGTGTTAAGGCTCTGAAACTGGTCATTTTTTATCGAAAAGTTTAATAGTATTAACTTCCATTTTAATTTCCTGTACAAATTAATTAAATTAGGAGTCAACCATTTATGTTTAGAACTGCAAACAGTACAATTCATGTAATTATACTAACAGAATTAGTCAAATACCTATTGAAAATGTCAAATTCTCTTTTATATACCTAAATCCATGATGACTGGAGTGTAATCTTCTTTAAGAAGAACATTTGCCGTTTTTAGGTCTCGGTGAGCCAAAGGAACTGGGGTTGCTTCATGCATTGCTTGCACTCCTTTGCACACCTGAATAAACATCGTAAGCAATGGCACACTATCCATTGGCTCATTGTTCTTGCACCTCCATTCAAGTTCTTGTGCTAAAGTTCCTCTCTAGTAAATGAAAGCATGAGACTGGTTTCTTTATTACTGAATTTTTACAATTTGAGCAGAAAACGATTACTACATACAAAATCAAATTTTCATCAAAAAACAAGAAAAATTCATCGAATATGGTCATATTTAGAAAAAATTAATGATTTGTAAATTTAATACCTGGTAGTAAGGAAGAAGAATGAGGACTTGACTAGTGGTATCCATTGCTGCGTCCATGACTGTAGACCCAATAAGAGCAGCATCAATGCACTCAAGAATATTCGGATGCTGAAATCTTTTATGAAACTCCACTTCCTGTAAAGCAAGTCGTTGATCCTCTGGTCCGTGACAAGTTATTCTTTTGAGCGCATAAGTTCGATGGGTGTGAGCATCTTCCACAAGTTCAACTACGCTAAATCCTCTACAAGAATAAAACTCAATGAAAATGAGGGAAAATAGATAAGTAAAATTAACTGAAAAGCATATGGTTCACGAACCCATCTCCCAAGTGGCTCTTGATGTAGTATTTCCTTGAGTTTATCATCACGGACTCTTTTG
Organism: Ladona fulva; assembly: GCA_000376725.2. Taxonomy (NCBI): domain Eukaryota; kingdom Metazoa; phylum Arthropoda; class Insecta; order Odonata; family Libellulidae; genus Ladona; species Ladona fulva. The sequence goes on along the minus strand of KZ308942.1, from coordinate 237,378 downwards.
CACAGAGGCAGCCCATCTTAAAGATAAGACTGAGACCTAAGGTATTCATCCTGACTTTTAAGCTACATGATCATCCCAAAGCTTCCTTTGTTGTTTCCAGAAGTAAGTTATATTCTTGCCATGGTCGAAATTTCGCCTCTCAGAAGTGGCCGCCAAAAGTAATCTAATTAAAATCTTCAATTACTACATCTTGGCTTCTGCACACGAAATAGAATTAGGCCACCGCAGAAATTGAATTAGCAACTGTTTACACATATAACACATACATTGAAATGATTGAAATCAGCTGCGATACAGAAGGAACGATGTATCGATACTTGATCCAGTGATTCTGGACGAGACCGATAGAAGAGTTGGCACCGCACCGCATAAAATGTTTTTTCGAGGCAGATTCAAAGCAATGAGATGACTACAGTTTTACTTCAGCAAAATAATCAGCCCTTTCAAGACGTACAATTTACCTAAATAGGTGCCCTAATGAAAAATTTTCAATAAATTTAATCACAGAAAAATTCGCCTTAGCGAATCTATGACGGTATTTTATTTCATAATAAAGCCGATATTATTCCTTTGAGCATAATGTTTAGCATGGAAATCAGATAAGAAGAACATGAGTTGCCGTTAAATTAGATGTATTTATAAGATTAATGTTGTCACATTTTAAATCCTTACCAACTAAAAGGAAGGGCCAGAAATAATCGATAGTTTCTGTATTTAGCATTTAATAATCTAAGTAAATGGTAAGCTCTTAGGAGAAAAATATGTAAGCATAATTTTTATATTAATTTGATGTTAAGGGAATTTTAAATTACGAAGCAGTTATTCGATGTTTATAGATAACGAAGGTACGAGAAAATTGAGCATAAATCGTATCGATAAAGTACGTAAAATACGCGTTCATCAGTTTACCGCCAACAGCAAATATTAGAATATCATATTTATACCGCATAGATGCCATAACCTGTAGTTTTAAAATCTCCCATTTTGCCATCGGCTTCTGGATCATTTGATTATTATTCATACTATCTGAATCGGGGACACTGGAATAGTTAACGAAATGATATCCTTAGCAGTAGGGGTAACCTGATTTGCGTGCCTATTGTTTAAGACAAATCTCTCTCTCCTATCTCAAGTACCGCAACACTTCACCAATATCGATTGCTTATTCACTTATGAAAAGCGCGGTACTTTCATTTCCGGTTCTAATTTCGAAATATTGCAGATCTGTCGTGTTAAAAACGAGAAATCAAGGGTTCTTGTGGGTAGCCGTGGCTTATCAAACAGAAACACAGCACTCAAAATAATGACTGGGTATCATGTCTGAACGCATTTTAACGCATAAACGCATTTTCTTCAGAAATAACAGTAAGCTTTAAAATGTCTAACAGTAGCGGAAATTCTTAAAACTTTTGGAAATTTCTATAATTTGAAGTGGCTTTCTGCAATAAAAATTTAATTTTCTTTAATGAACTTATAGAAAAAGGAATTAACTATATTAGCAGTAAAAGAGAATAGTAATCATATAAAATTAAAAATATTCAAAGTAGCTAGCAAATTCCAATCGAATTGAAGCAACTTTTAAAGGCAAAGAATCTCATTCACAGCCATAGCAAAGGCCGATGTTTAAAACAAACACAAGGAGAATAAAAACTATCGAGTTTTTTAAAAATAAGTGATTAAGTTGAGGTTAATCAACAGTGATTTAATCATATGAACACCACAACAAAGTTGCTATCTGAGGAGCATAGTAGGATGGGATAACAGCCACACCTTTGCACACGCTTTGCTAAGACCTGAAACTGGAGTATGCTGTTTTACCTAGCAGCAATCGCAAGGATTTGCCAATGGAATTTTTTCCACATGATCTTAACAGTGTTACTATTATAATTAATGATAATTTCAAATGAATTTTTGAAATCTACAGTTAAAATGATACAACCAAAATTTCAAAAAGTGGCCAAAAATGTCATGAATTACTTTTCTTTAAGGGCAGGATAATACTGAACATGAACTGAGCAAGAGATCAAAAAATATATATTTCATACATGTAAAATTACATTTATACATTATAAAAATAAAATATACGTTTTCTGATTTTTGGACAGACCTGCTTTCCATTTGCATATTATTTTACATTTTGCTTTGAATTTTAGATAGCTGTTGAAGCTGGAGTATTTATAACAAATCTTCATTCCAACACAATTCAAACTTCATAAAAGTCTTCTCCTAGCAAAATTCATACAAAAAGAGATGACAATAATGATTGTATAGAGATTCTAAAATTTCATCATTAAAAATATAACATTGGATGAAGGCACCACTGATTGCAAGGAATCTTCATTTATGAAAATACCATAAAGACATTTTTCATCCCTAAAACAATTTAAGGCATGCGTACTCCCTTAAGAAGAGTGATAAACAATTATTACAATTCAACGAATATAATCCTGAAGACCATATTCTCGAGCTAGCTGACCAGCTACAACTAACTTTTGTATATCGGTGATGCCCCCGTAGATTTCTGTTATGCGGGCATCCCTATAGTGCCTTTCAGCAGGCATATCCGAAACATACCCCATCCCTCCCAATATTTGTATGCATTGATGAGAGACGAACGTAGCTGCTTCAGAAGCTGCCAGTTTTCCTAGTGAAGATTCCTGGAAGAAAAACATTATTTTAGAAGAAATCATAAAGACATGTCAATAAGTACAACTAAGATTTTTAATGTCATGAATACCCAGAATAGTTATGATTTATGAATGGTAAAACGTTACTTGGGAATTGAACCCAGAACTGCTTTTGCTGAAGGCAAATGTGCAACATACTTGTGTACAACATAATTTGGTCTAATGTAACCACTTTCATCATTAACCCTCACACAACTCTTAAAAACATCTACGTCAAAACATGGATTTAAACCTTATAACTCAGTGTTACTGAACTAACGGCCAAGCCACCAAGGCTGGCAAATATTCCAGTACAATTATATAATTTGAAATTACATTTTTAAATCATAATCATTTTCGCCCAAAATAAAGACGTTATTTATTTATTTATTTATAAAGGAAAAATTAAAATTCATACTTTAGTGTATCTTTTCCCTTCATCTTTCAGAACAGCAGCTCTCCAAACAAGCAATCTGGCAGCTTCAAGACGTAGAGCCATATCAGCTAACTTTTGCTGAAAATTTTAATTAAATACCATACCCAATATATATTAATGAAGAGGGACAAAATGGAATTAAGCTAAAAAGTACACATTTAGGGCAACTGAACAAGCTAAATTGAATTTACTAAGGCTTAGAAGGTAACATACTGTTATAGAAAAATTCTATATCATTAAAGCTGTAATAACAGATCACCTAACATCATATTAAGTTCATCGATATATAATTTTAGAAAATATTAACATACATTATTCATGCAATTAATTAAGCTCAACTCTTATATTAAAATAAATTACTTATATAAGAGAATTATTAAGATAATACAACTATATCATGATTCAGGGCCATCCCATCATTTTTGTGTGATTTATGGACATAAGACATTGTCTGGAAAATGTCACCATATTCACTTTTGCTTTTAGTTTTCAGTATCATTATCACATATTGAAAATATTCTGAGATATAAACTTTATAAAATGAAGTTCTTTCATAACAAATGTTAATGAAATGATTCTAATACAACTATATAACAATCACAGAGAATTTAAATAAGAAGTGTTTCAGAAATTAATATAAATACATACCTGTATTGACTGAAATTTGAGGATAGGAGACCCAAATGCTATTCTCTTGGCAGCATAATCAATAGCACAGTCCAATGCTGCCTGTGCAATTCCAAGTGCTTGAGATGAAATGCCAATACGTGCACCATCTGTAGAGATGATGATACAATATCGTTAAAGAGGGACATTCAGAAAGTAAACTGCAGCTGTACTTCAACTACACAGGAGTAGATTAATGTATTTATACCCTTAAGAATGTTATGGATTATGGTGTAACAGAAAATAGGCCTGCAGATGCTTTGTAGTTGGATATATTAATATTACAGTAACCAGATTTCTGATCTTCTAAACTGGACAAATAGTTGGTTATCCTTGAGTGTAGGCAATTTTTCGCACATTTTGTAAAATTCCTACAATTGAAAGCTTTCATTGACAGCTGGAATTTTAAGGATGATGATCCAGTGAAACAAACTGTTGACAATTTTCTACTGTTGCAATATTGATCTTCAAGGTTGGGATTAAAACCACAGGGTCATAATTTCTCAACAGTGGGAACGTTAAAATACAGTATAAGGCCTATGCTCCAGTGTACAATAAAATATTCGATTCAATTATATATTTCTTTTATTAAATAAGCCAAAAGTGATTACTTCCAAAATGAAATCTTTAATACTGTGACATTTATCTCTAATGTAATTGCTACACTTTCAAAAACAAAAAAATCCTCCAGTAATGATAAACAATCACAATTAAACAAGTTTATTCTTTTACAGTATCAGATACTAATACTTAAGAGAATATTTTAAACGAATGTCCCATGGATTGACTACATGTTACTGTAGAAGATTAAATACATACCTAAAACGTTCATGGCATATTTAAATCCTTCTCCTTCCTTTCCAAGGAGATTTTCCTTTGGAATCCTACAATCTTCTAGAATGATGTTGCAAGTTGATGACGCTCTAATTCCTAGCTTGTCCTCCTTCTTGCCTAATGATAGACCTGCACCAAAAATGCTAGGGGTAATTGACCATCCCTTTCTCAGATACATAAAAAAAAAATACTTGACAAAAGTAACTATAAAATAGAAAGATACCTTCAGTAGGCATTGGCACTAAGAAGGCACAAATTCCTTTATGTTTCTTTGACTTGTCTGTGGTTGCTAAGATGACAGAAGCGGTAGCCTCTGCTCCATTTGTAATCCATGCTTTTGTACCATTTAAGACCCATTCATTTCCATCCAAACGAGCAGTTGTACTCAAAGATGCAGCATCACTTCCAGAGCCTGGAAAATTGCAAAATAAAATAAGTCCTTCCATACTTTACTCTAGAGCTGATTATTTTACAGAACTCGAAATTCTTGGAAAACTTTCTCAGTTTCATACTGCTTTTCATGAGTTACATAGATTCTCTTTAAAGAGCCACCACATGAGTAGCAAATATTATCAGATAGTTTATATTTGTGTGTGTCACTCTTATTATAAAAATACTGACAAGTCATTTATTTAATATATCATCTTTGGGATATAATTATCATTGTGTAAATGTTAAGCCCTTGGTATTCATACGCAACCTTATAACTGATTTGAATGTTTGGTTAACAATTACCTGGCTACCAGAACTCAAGTTTGGATGAGAGGTACTCTTTCACTTTCACACATTTTTATTCAAATTGATGCGGCTTTTCTGAACTTAGCAGTATACCATCACTAAATTAGTAGAATCAAACTTTGTAAGGACCACAAAGATGTTATTTTTGATCAATTTGGCCATCAATGGCAATATTGGAACAAATTTTAGCCACAAGATCACCTTTCTACAATTTTGGGATAGAAATTACAAGGAAAAGATTAGGGGAGGATAGTTACTTGTAATTGCAATTTCCTTCAAAATGAAATCCGCTATTTTCAGAAAGTTCATCTTCTACCCATTTCCTAATATGCAGAATAATGACCCCTTGAACAAGTATTACTTCCAACACATTAAGCAAATCTAGAAATTTTATTGAAATATGCAATAATTGATACTAACCTGGCTCACTCAATGCAAAACAACCTATAGTTTCACCAGTGGCAAATGGAGCAAGATATTGCTCCTTTTGATCTTCTCTGCCATATTTCTCAAGCATTCCCATGTAGAGAGCATTATGAACGCTCATTATTACACCTGTGCCACCACATCCGCTGAAAAGATAGGTGAAAAACAACACATAATAATTTAAAAGAAAAATTTCACAAAATAAGTGTCCTAAAAAGGAATCGACTAGATATATCGACTGAGATATATAAAAATTGATAAATACAAGAAATGCATTGAATATCAATAAGGCACCTTAACTATGACTACATATATTGGTATATAATGGTTATTTATAAATATGGTAACCACACAACTTTTTCAATCATAATAATTTTAGTTTAATTTAACTTGGACCCACAGGATAGTTACCGAGATATTTCCTCGACTGCAATAGAGAAGGCAAGGCAATCTAAACCAGGTCCTCCATAAGCTTCAGGGGTGTTTATTCCCATGAGACCAAGTTCACCCATTTTGCGTATCTGATCCTTAGGATAAAGATGTTCCCTATCTAGTTTGGCGGCAATAGGCATCAGCTCTCCTTCAGCAAAATCTCGACAGGTTTTGTGTAGCATTTGATGCGTTTCCGGCAGAGATGACAAGGAGTGAATACTTCGATACAGACAGGTACCATTGTGAAAAACTGAGGAAATATACAATTAACTTCTCAATGATATAATGAACAGGAGTGTTACACGGTTGAAACATGTGTTATTACAAAAGAGGAGGTATAAAAAGTTTAATAAATTTTTTCGACATTATTTTAATTTAGTTTAATAAATATTTTCGATATAAAATAATTTCATAGCTAACCTGATAACAAAAACCAAGGCGAGTAATAGAAGCTTAGATCAAATTTGAGAAAACCATTTTGCCTAAGTGGCATCTAGGTCAATGATATTTTTAATTGCATAGGACTCGAAGGATTCATTATTAGAGGGTCAGCTGCTCGTAAAACGGGAACATGAAATCATTACACATTGTTGTACTAAACGCAATACCAGTCTAGTACCTTACACATGGAAATAAATTAAAATGTAATGACACATTCGACTATGTTCACAAATTAATATTCCAAACATTTAAAATACGAAACCGACTGTAGGAAAAATGTAATCAAATGAGGGAAACGATTGATTTGCGAAATTTCTGGCGTCTTTCAAACTCAGGTTTGAAAGCCATCTGAAATAATACACTTCAATTGTAAATTGTTCTCCTCGTTCGGACCGAAAGGTAATGCTTACCTTTTGGTATGCGACATAGTCTGCCAATCAAGGACATCTCAGCGAATACTAGTTTAAATCAATCGGGAAGCAGGATTGCGGAATTATAAAGATTTAAAGATGACAGGACAACCTAGGCTTTAAACGCAAATAAAAAACCTTACGTAATCGTGATTGAAAAGCAAAGCCTTCAATACGTAGATAATGTATTAATTAATTCATTTTGGTCTACTCTGGATTCTGTGAAAAATGCACGGCGGCGTTCTGGTCCAGACGGCATTTGCCCATTAACACATTCTCACACACGGTATCACATACATGCCACATAAAGATTACGATTCCACGCACAAATTGAATTTCGTGGATTCCTCAAGAGATGGCAGGAACGTTGCCATAAAGACTTCAAGGTCTCTTTAACTATTTCGGTAGGAGGAGAGCGCGCTATCCGTATCATCCATAATCATTTCATCTAAAGCAATTTTGTCTTTCGTCAGATTAAAATGACAATTATGCTGTTTATCGATTCCAAAATTCACCAGAGAGCATTTACATAATATACCTATGTTTCCACAGTGAACTAATTTGAAGAAAATTTTATTTTGGTTTACCAGTAATAATTATCCAAATATACTTGATCGAAAGACGAAAGTTGTTGGACCTCAGAGAATTTAGCTCTATAATATAATAGGTTAGAATGTGAAATAGAAGAAGAAGAAATGATGAAACATGATTTGGAAAAAAATTCAAATTGAGTCTTATAAAAATATTTTTTTAATTATTCATGTAGTAATTTTCTCTAAGATAATCTGCATTGTGGCCTGTTATTATTATCGGTAGCTCTATCATAATCACGTTGAGTGAATATTTTTTGAAAACAAGAATTTGAAAACTAAAATTTAACTTACACATTCCCCTATCGTTTAAAAAGATGTACGAATATTTTTTTCACATAGGAAATCTATTTTTCGCCCTTCCTTAAGGAGACAATTTTCTCCACTTTCGATGAATGATATTTATTGTCATCAAAGTTTTTGCATAGATGTTTTTCAAAACTTCGTCTCTTCAAGAAAGTTAAATTCAGAATTTAGAAAAGAGAGTTAAGCCTTTCTTATTTAATTAGCGTAAATAAGTTTTAAATCTGCGAATATTTTTCGCAAAGATATATGGATTAAATACTTTGTTTCCACAGCTTAACTTATTTCAAAAGATTTTTGAGTCTTCCGGTATTAGTACTGCTTCTTGTAACGAAATTCATTCGGGCATCCCCGCGATCGAAATCTCTCATATGTCCTCTGTATCCCATGAAAGTGCTTACATCCGCTCCTACAGGGCGACAATCTTCTTCCGAGCTGTGAAATAACTCGTTTGACGTTCGAATGTTCCAAAGTAACTCCGTGTCCTCTTTGTGCTCCGTTTCAATGCATTGTTAGGTTACCTCAAAGGATATCCAAAAGGTATGAGATAAGCTTTTCTAAATATCAATCGCATTCTTTGCGCTCATTCATTGAACTCATGGAAATGCTGTAAAATAGAATCCCTTTAACGTAGTCAGTCAGCTAAAATAAGAAAAATCATATCTTTATCCATTTGACGTTCGCAATATAGTTCTAAATACATGGATTTATTTCCCAGTTTATCATTTTTTATATGTTACAATATCGGAATGAATTCATTTCTTACTGTCATTATAATCTGTGGTCCATTTTATCATCAATTTTTCGAGATATCTTCCGATCCTTAACATGTTTAGTTTGTGAATAGTTATTAAGAAACCAATCAAAAGAAATAAGTTCTTCTCATCTATAATAAGGCAGCGACATACTCATCAATGATGGACATCAAATATGAAGATACGATACTAAATTATATTATGGTGAGTTTATCTTTACCGGAAAAGTGTCTGACTCTTCCAGCTTATTTAAATTGCAAAAATTTTCCTCGGAGACATGATTTTCTGAAATATTAAGAATTCGTTCGCCGAAAATGTTTTCTCATGAGCATCAAACTCACAATCATCGAGTGAAGATCACGATTAAGCTTTGTTTCTTATAACTTTAAAAAACAAGTCACCTTGCCGTAGGCATTGCTGGGGGCTTCTATGACTTCTGCGGCTTCTTTTCATAGATTTAAGAAATGACAAGGAACAGATAATTTTTGCAAATGTTCAAAGTTCTTGCCGGAGAAAACAGATTCAGTCGAGATACAGAACAAAGCATTTCGCCAGTGTAATGACTTGCTCAATACATCCACTTAATTCAATATACCTAATCACCGTAATTAATTATAAGAGCGACTCATCAACGAATCATCATTTCTATCAACAGAGATATCTTTTGTATTTAGAAGTTTAAATTTTTCCGTACTTTCGATTTTCTATCGGTAAATTGATAGCAATGCTATGCCACGTATCCTTTAGTTAAGGACTGGTCAATTGAGAGTTTCCCTTGCGGCTATTTCCTTTGTCGCATTTATCGTTAACGAGACGTTGATAGGTACGTCTGGTCTTTACTTACACTCTTTAATAACCTCTAACTGTAGGTCGTTGGTCGGTAGACCTTTCGCTTTCGATCCAAACAAGTAGAATTTTTCCTACAATTCTCATTGTAAAATAATTTCATCTCTCTTCCGAACGGATCCTTTATTCGTGTCGCAATATCGAACATTTTTTTCTTAGCGATTAAACTGACATTAAAACGCAACAAATAGAAATGAGGATTGATTACGATAAAATTATGGGTTTCCAATGATATAATCTTAGTACGGATATATTTTTCCTAACTCAACGTATCATTTAAGCCCGAGGCCAATCGAGCCCATTGAGGGATAATGATTAATCGAGCAACGTATTTTACATGGCCGTTAATAATTTCCCTAAAATGAATCTTCATCGTTACTTTGAAAATGAATGTGTTCGTTGTACGAAAATGACAATAGAAATAAAATATTTGCGAAATAATCAATAGATTTCTATTGCTTAAATTACTTCGCAATAAACCTAACCTAAATTTCATGGATTCTGTACATTATAAATATTCACGTGAATGTCTTTGACTATTAAAGAAATGCAATTTCTTGCTTTTAAGAGGGGTCGTTGAATTGCAATAGTTCGCAATTTGTATATCTTCGAAAGCTTGCAACGGATTGCGGCTAAATTTAATTCAGATCATTGATTCAACATTCGTCGAAGAAGAGGGATCGACTACAACTGATCTAACAAAAAATCCGCTTTGGACACAATGGCCATCTACTTGAAACAAATCAAAAGAAAATTTTCTATTTAGGATTATTGGGAGTTTTCGATGGACTCCCTAATTTTGCATCCCAAGTGTAGTTTTACTTTCACTTTTCGCGATTTTGCGCGAAAAATTTAATATCCCGTCCAGACCATCAAATTTATCCGAGCTGTCGGCTTCCACGTTCTTCAATCACCAAGGCCAATTATTTAATCGAGGCCTGCCAGAAGAGAGAAGTGAAGAGGGGGAAAGGCTACAAGGGAATAGGGAAGTGATGTTATGAGACAAGTGGGTGAGAGAAGGCTATTGCTTCACAACCATTTTATTTCATAGATTGGGAAACCAGAAATATCACTGAATTCGACTGAAGATACTAGTTCTTTCGGCGAATTTAAACAGATGCTTCAGCGAATATTAGCTCGTCGTGGTTTTATCTAAATGATGATTTTTTAACTCGGATATAGTAATTTTAAGCAAGTATCGATTAATTGTGAATGAATGCACTTCATGGGTTTTGAATATTAATACAATTTTCTTTTTATACAGGTCAGATATTCTTTATATCAGTTTTCTTTCAAGATCTATCCTGTAATTGATATGCTGAAAGATTCACTCGAACCATAACAGCTGCAATGGCTAAGCTCTCCATAATTATAATTTTGATGTTACCTACTTTTAGTCTTCAATCTCCGTACATCCCTCCAGAAATACAAAGTAAGTACATGCCAGTTTCAGTGATGCTACTTGATGATATAGCATATTATTTATACTTTTCACTTGAGTACTCCTGTCTATCTGTAAATTACCAGAATCCAGTGGTGGAATTCAAAACTTTTATTTACTTATCCCCACAAAATATGCATCCAAGCATTACAGTCTGCATTTCTTAATTGTTTTCATTGAAAAGGAGAAAGCAATAAGAATGAAATATTTGGTGAGAAAACGTTTAAATTATCTTCCTGTAAATTACAGAATCTCTATGGCTATCTTTCCATTATGTGTGGCATCTGACAGAGTTAGCAACTGATGTGGCAAACCTGAAAAATTCTTAGAACAAGCTCACATGAACCAGAGTAAACTGGTTGAATCTCACCACTGGATGAATCTACATAATTGATAATAGCAGTATTGGTGCAATATTTTAACAGAGATGGGAATGTTGTATGTACATGAATCTTAAATTTTCCTTCTTATTTGTCTATGCCATTATTAATCCTAATTTTCTAATATATTTTGTTTAGAAATATGAATTAGTTATGCTTAATAATTTAATGTCATTTTATACGTTTATTGTACTATTTTCTAACAGTGACTGTTTAGTGACTCATGTATTAGTCTCAACTGGAAAGCATATTTTAAAGCAATAAAAAGTATGAGCCATCTAATTCCATGTAAATTTCATTTTTTTATCAAATATATTTTATCATCACTCATGGTAACAGATATTCGGCTAAAAATGTAAGCGTCTTATCAAAATTAACTAAAAATTTTTGAATTTTTTTCAGTATCCACAACTACAAGACATGCTTTTATAAAAAAAGTTTGCTATAATCTAGGTTACAATTCTCCTTATCAGGATGCAGCAGAGCTTTTCTCACAGTGTCGTCACTTTGGAGACCACAGAGTTACAGCAACAGATTTGAAGCTGAAACTGAAGTGGAGCTGAATTGGGAAACTAATTGTGATGAATCAAACTATATTGATTCTGTGGCCTTATTCAGAGAACATCCTGGGTAACTACAAAATATTATCTCAAGTTTCTCTAGATATTTCTACTTTAATGCATGTTGTAGATCATATACGACTGTCCTATTACTAATAAAGGAAAGAGCTGCCCAAGAATTTAAGGTTCCTGGGATGAACCATATTTCATATAATCTGACAATTTATCACATTTTCATCAATTAGAAACGTATTCAAACTATATCCGTCATCAGAAGACAATAATTAAATACAATCAAACTATGCTTACATAACAGTAAAGCTTGGATATTCAGAAGAATTATTTAATTTGAGAGACTAAATGTTAGTAAAGGGTTGGAAAAAGCTGAATTGGTTGTATATTGAATCTGAATAAAGCTAGGAGTTGATTTAGGTTGGGAACCCTCATTCACTGATGAGTATTGATGATTAAAAATATAGGGAACAGATTCTTATCCCTACAGAATATGCAATCAAAAAATTCAGTCTCAGGTATTACATACCACATACATATATCATACACTTTGCCTTATCATTCTTTTAAAATTTGATTTTGAACTTAAAAAAGAAAAATTTCATGAGCCAATAATGAAATTATTTTATTTCTTGTTGTGCCAAGCAAATGCAGTACTTCTACATATATTTTCCAACTTTTATCATACCCGATAGATGTAGGCACTGGGTTGGCAAACTTGGGAAATTCCAAAAACAAGTCTGCATGAATCAGCTAAATCCAACCACTGGTTACCTGTAACATGATCATAAGTAAGCTGAGAGTAATAACATGTATTCTGTAGGTATAAATAGTTATAACAAGGCTCAAGAGGTAGTTACTCATTGTAATCTTTATCTGAGTTGAGTAAAAGGATACTAGTCTGAAAATATTTAAAAGTTTCCATGGTTCATGGTCCAAAAGGTCCATTACAAATTCAAGTGAGATTTATGGTTGGTGACTTATGTTAAATACAGTGGCTCATGCAACACCTCAAATTTTTTTTTCTTGATGGCAATGAATTCATCACCTCTCAGATAGCTACACAATGTTGCACTCATGGTGGGTAACCACTGAGTCCCCATAAGTATTAAGATCAGGAGCACATTCACCAATTACAACCACATAACTTACTCGACTACTCAGAGTTAATGGCAAAAGCTTGGCAAAGAGGTACTCCAAACATGTATTTTATTCCAATACTTACCGGATTTTTCAATCTATTTATGCTTAACTCAGTGCAAGACCTTTCCTCTAAATCTATTTCTATGTATACTTAGTCCATCCTTGGCTTAGAGTTATATCAGTTTAAAATATGCAAGCTTCATTTACTGAAATTCAATATCATGAATTCCTTTTCCTGAGTGATTGCTTTTAATGATTTTTTGGTTCATAGGAACAAAGGTGCTGTTTCCTTGATTCATCTACCAACTAAACAATATCCAGGTTATTTCAGAACAAACATAACATTAGGAAACACAACATTACCAGGTGGATGGCAGTTAGAAGAGGAGGAAGAAAAAGATCTACATAAAGATCAAAACAAGAAGAGTGATGAGGATTCAGAATTTTCCATTGAAGAGGTTAAGATAGTAAATAGTAGACTGTTAAAAATATAGTTGATCTCAAACTATTGTAAAGTAATATTTGAGAACTTTTATTCTAGAATTAAACTAATTCAGTTTTAAAATAAAAATGGGATGCAAAGCTTTAGGTTTTTGATTGAAATATAAAATAAAAATGCATGGACAGTACAGTATTTTATGTTATCTTCTTGTATGTAATAATAATACCTTCTATGGGATATACTGATTGTTTTGACTGTAATACTTGCAGGATGAAGAAAGTGAAGCCGAGAAAGAGGAGCAATTGAAAGTGAGGAGGGAAAATAGAAGGGATGATGACAGTCCAGTTAAAGGAGATCATTGTCTGCCATTTTGGATTGCTGCTTATCGCAATAAGACTCTTACTTACATAGACTGTCTAAAGATTAGACCCACGTGGATTTGGGATCACAGGTATGAGTAACATATGAATACTATTAAGCAAAATATCACTAATACAAATCTAGGAGCAAGGAAAAAGGGTTATTCACAATCAGAAGTGAAGGATAAATAAAGAATACTTTTATGTTTGAATTGTAAGGCTAATTTTCACTATGCTCTTATTTATGTCTATTTACTACATGAATCAGATCTTATCTAAATTCACTTAATTTCTCTTAAAATACATTTTTATTTGATCGTATCTATATCAATTTCCTATTGCAGACAGTTTTATACTAAGTGTAGTGTTTGGTATAAGTCAATAAAGGCATGAGCCTCTTGAAGAAATTTTATTACAGTATTCTTTCCTTTATACTACAGTTGTATTTAATCAAATACATCATATTGCCAATACAAGCAAATTTGACATAAATGCATAAACAATTAGAACTTGCTTATTCTATGTGTGATACATGAGCTATCTAAGAATTTATCGTAGTGGAAACTTCAATGAAATATCTGTATTTTCTTTAACTTGTAATTTATTATTTAAACAGAGCTGATTTAGGTGATATGTCACTCCGGTCTCTTTTCATTCCTGGAACTCATAATTCAGGATGCTACAAAAAACTAACAGGTCTTAATAACCAATCCGCAAGGAGAAATTCATTTGCCTCAAGATTCCTCCTCACTCAGGATTTGGATATCTATGCTCAACTTGTATACGGGGTGAGTATGGTGAAATTTTAAAAATTACTGAAATATATGTATGTACCATTTTTATAATGAGATAATTTTATGCCATCAAATTTTCAAACTTAATAAAAGAATATATTCCTCTATCCTCAATGTATGAGAGCACTATAAAACCAACATTTGAATTGATATTTTTCCTAAAACATCTTAATAATGGGAAACAGCTTTCAGTAAATTATACATCAACTGTGTTGATACTAAAGAATCCTAATCCTTGTTGTGTAACAGGTAGCCTTATTCCACATGATAGAGTAGAAATACTAAAATTCAAGACTGAACATCACTTCCATGAACTTACATTGAACTCTTGTATAGTATCCGTATATTTCATCAACAGAGACATTGAGTATGTGAATGTTTGGTTCACAAAGTTCACAATCATTCATTCTAATTTTCAAGCCCAAATAACTATAAAGCACCACAAATTATGTTCTAACATCTTTTAAGTTAGCCTTAATTGCTTCCTAAATGACATATTTACAGATTCGATATTTAGATATTCGGGTGGGGTACTATCCATCTACTCCTGAGCAATTCTGGGTGAATCATGATGTGTCTCGTTTGGTGCCACTGCGCCATGTTCTTCAAAGCGTGAAACAATTTCTAAAAAGGAGTCCAGATCCTCTCATTTTGGATTTCCATCGCTTTCCAGTTGGTTTCACAGAAAGAAGGAGAGGACGGAGAAAGCAACATAAAGGAGTATCACCAGCTCATCGATTGCTTGTTGATTTATTATGGAATGAATTAGGTTCGTAAAATTTTCACTTGAAATTGAAATATGAGTATGCTTCACTCCAAAGATACGATACATTAACATTATTTTTGTTAATTAAATGAAAAGAAATGTTGCTATGTTATAATGCTACAATTTTAATGCTCCAGCAACCATTGGTACAGGTCCTCAAACCATGGAATTTCAACCAGCAATTTCGAGGATTATGCTTCTTGGACTACTCAAAAATATGTTTGAAGCAGGTGCATTCCATCTATTCCTTTTTTATAGAAAGTGGTGGGGGAAATCCCATGGGTTAATGACCTGCATGAAAAGCTGCTGATGCATTTAAACCCTAATCATGTTTTATTTAAAAACTTTCTAACCTAAACCAATCATAAAAATCTTGAGTGAGTTTAACAAAGCACATGCATGTATATAAAGTAGCGAAGAAGTGCAACTCTAATTTTTATTTTCACACATACGTTACAGTTGGATTACTAGACTGGTGGTAACAAATCCCCATTCCTCTCAATACAAAAATACACTCAGACAAAATACAAGCACCATAAGTTTACATATGTTATTTCCCATCCAAATTATCCAAACATTAAAACAAATTTTAGTCTGAATAAAAATAATTATATTAGTGCTAATAATTTACACCTGTTTCTGAATTCCTTTACACTTTTTGGTAAGGGTTTAAGTGCTTCTTCAGGCAACATACTCCATTCCTTTATTCCTCGATTGATGAAGGAGTATTTAGCAATGTCTGTTTTTTGCTTTCTTAATTTTAATTTTTGATCATGATCTCCTTTCGCTTTGTTACTTGGTTTTTCTATTCTTCTTTTTAATTCTTCCCAAGCATCACCACCTGTTCTAACCTGAAATAAGCCTACCAATCTGTTGACTTTCCTCCTCTTCTCTATTGTCTCCCAGCCGAGGATTTCGAGCATTTCACTTACGCTGTCCA
The DNA here is from genome assembly GCA_000376725.2 of Ladona fulva. Taxonomy (NCBI): domain Eukaryota; kingdom Metazoa; phylum Arthropoda; class Insecta; order Odonata; family Libellulidae; genus Ladona; species Ladona fulva. Next base: position 220,998 of record KZ308942.1, on the reverse strand, counting down.
TCTTCTTGTGCCTACCCAATACATATCTGGCTGCCTTTCTTTGAACTTTTTCAATTTTACTTGTATTTAATTTGTCATGTGGATTCCAGACATTAGTTGCATACTCTAAAATCGGCCTCACTATTGTTTTGTACCCTAATTCCTTCATTCATTACATAGTGGAGAGTTTTAAGAGCTTTCGACACAACTTTATTTACGTGTGGTCCCCAGTCCAAATCTTTCGTTAATGTGACCCCTAAGTATTTACATTCATCCACCCTTGGAATAATTTCTCCATGTAGTTTATAACTAATCTGTCTTTTCCTTCTCTTGTTTGTGAAGGTTATATATTTACTTTTCCTTGCATTTATTTGCATTCCATTTGATTGAGCCCACTTCTCGATTAACTGTATATCTCCTTGAAGTACACTTGAAACATCCTCAGATTTTATATCCCTATAAACTATGCAATCATCTGCGAACAGCCGAATTCTGGACGAAATACTGCTTGGTAAATCATTTACATGAATTAAAAAATAGGAATTAATTCCCCATAACTCTGCCTCTTATTTTAATCAATAATCAGAATCTTTAAGTTTTAATCATAATTTTAATTTGACTATTAATTCTAGCTTTTTAATTTGAAATTAAATCTAATTTTTTGCTCTTAGTTACTAGAAATTTATATATATTGGCTTTTCCTCACTCCACACTATTATTGCTGATATTGAAACAGGAGAGTTTTCTCCAGCTGATGCATCTATGCCTCTGAACACCCTCTGGAAGAGTGGGCGAAGGCTGCTTGTGTCTTATGCAGATAAAGCATCAAGAGAAGAATTCCCTTGGCTGAGAGGGGAAATTGGTAATGTGGCAGACAAATCAAAAGAAACTATTTGGACACATAGGCCTTCTGTGATTGTGATTCAAGAATGGGGAAATGTCCAGAATAGCAGCCAACTTTATGAATTTCTCTCACGTACAATTGAAAGGAGAAAGAAATTATGGGGACCTTCCATGAAAAGGTAAACATGTCCTTATGTCTCTCTGCATCCAACTCCATTTACATCAAGCAAATTCTGTGATAGTTTACGTAGATAACTTGATTGAAGTCCAATGATTTAGACTTCAATCAAGTTTAACTTATATGAATGTTATAATATGTTTTGTTTCATGTTTATTGGGTTTCAATAAACATGATAAAATAGATGGAAAATGCTAACTGAACATAAAATTGGTCATCTGGTTCAAATTATATTCTCTTCATATTTGAGACTCAAGTATTTCACTTCATAGTCTTAGCGACAGTACTATGATTGCATGGCATCAACTGAATATATTCCAAAAGGGAAAACTGCCATGAGGTTGGAGGATTGTTTTACCTATTGCAGATGATAAAAATTTCAAATATATGGGCCATAATGTGTATGATTTCAAAACCTAAGCTAAATGCATAATTGACCTCATCACCTTCTTATGTCAAATAGACCTCATTGAGAAACCACCAGGAACAAAGATTTGCACCTCTGTATTATAGGTTCCATCCTAGAATGTCCCAAGAACAAAATTTCAGATATTTTTTATGCACTTGCAGATAGATTAGTGTTTTCACTCCAGATGTGGTTAGAAAGCAATGTTTAGTAATGTAAACTGCAAACTCATCACCCAAAATGACTCTGTCTGACCTCTACAAAGTTCTACCATAAAAAAGCATTGTGGTATGTTTCAGAGAAATAATTTATATCTTTCTCAAAAAGATAACTGAGATTGACAATTGAGGATGTTATTTAGCTACTCAATAGCATGTCAGTTCTCTGTAAGGGCCCTGGGTCCAATGCTAGGCTATTACAATGCTACTTTAACTAGAAATTCATAAGATATTGGTAAAGGGGGGAAAAGTGAAGAGTAGAATGTGTCAAAGCCTACCTGAAAAAGAATGTTGCAGTCAATCAATGGTCCTGGTACCCTATGGCAATAAATGAAAAGTTTGGGACCTTCTGATACAGGATTTTACCATATCACCCATATTTCTAGGTCCAGCTGAGACCCTCTTCCAATAGATGGGGTGGTCTCTTTCAGGGGCCCAAGTTAGGACCATTTGGGAATGGCCTCATGATCCTAGTAATAGTGTTAAAGAAAAGGTAGCTTAGCAGGAAGCCTCCATGTTTTGACTATTTACAGTATCTGTAAGCAGAATGCAAGCAATTTCAATAAGTAAAGAATTAATATATGTGAAGAGAATGTATGAAATATTCTAAAAGACTAACAGAAATATAAATGAAAACTCTTCAGGGGATGGTACAGTACTCAGAAATGTTATTTTAAAAACAATAAGCACAAAAAGAATAGCAAATTTTTCGACAAATAAATGTGGTAAAACTGATTAATATAATAGCTTTGATTATATAAATTAGTAAATTGATGCCTTTTTGAATCTCCCAAAACAGGGACCCCTAACCTTTCATCTCCATTTACCATTGGAAAGCAGATGTAGGTGACAGGCAATATACTGGATCATTTTTAGAGTTTGTTCTTTGCATTGATTCCTACTAAGCATCAGGAAAGAAGATATTGATGTATTTTAAAAATTCTCTAGCGAATAGCCAATTACTTAAAGATAAGATGAATAACATAGATTCTTAGGTAATGGTGGAGAATAAACAGACCTTATGAAAGATATAAAAGAAATATCTCTCATTTTCTAGGGAAAGTAAAGGTAGCTTTAGGAAACAGAAATATATTCATAAGTTTCTTTTTTTAATGCATATTCAATGGGGTATTTGGGGCTGCATTTCATTAGCTGTGTTATTGATATCTACTTCAATACTTTTGACATACAATCTGAAAATCTTATGCAATAGATTATCTGAAAGCTTTGTTCTAATCATGGACTTGATTATTTTAATTTTTGAAAATGCTGATTCACAAATATGTGATGAATAGAGTACATACCTACTGCAAATGTCTTCAGGTACACAAATGAGCATCTGTAGCTTCCAAACCAATTAATGACATCTGATACATCACTAGTCCTCCAGTACTACTTCAAATGGATTCAAAATATTCTTATTTTCTTTTGCATGTTTCGAAAATCACCAAATCTGTACTTGGATTCTGCTTGCATATATTTCAGCACTTTTTTACATCCTACTTGGGTGGATTGAGAAGCCATTTTTCTGCCAGTATATATTTTTTCACCTCAAGGAAAATGTGATTAAGTACCTTCATTAAGCTGCTTCACTTACACGTATAGCTTTCTATCAATTGCTTTTGGATCATAATATTCTTCTTGAGTTCTTCCTTTTTTGGTGAAAATATCAGTTTCTTCCAAAAGAGCTTTTTCAATTATGTTTAAATACAAAGAAAAATCAATAAGTGGTCATCTTTAATAAATAATATTGCAAGATTTAAATTTCTGGTTAACTGAAGAGGATCTACAGCACCTTCCACAAAATTTTGAAGTAATTTATAATGAGAAAAACAATGAACTAAGTAAAGAAAAACGGTATCATAATGATATCATTTTCATCTTTTAAGTAGGAAAAACTGTCATTGCAAGAGAAATATTACACATAAAACAGACTACTTAAAATTCAATGTTACCAATATAACAATTATTTTCTATCAAAAAGTGTGAAAAGTACACAAAATATACATTTACCTGATATCTAGAAGCTCCTCTAATAGTCTATCACATGGATTTATTTTTTAGAACGATTTTTTTAATCTAAGAACTGATGCAGCACATAGATAGTTGAAACCATTGCAAAAATCTCTAATTTGGAGATACAAGTCACTCTTATTTGAATGAATAGATTTTGAAACTAAACTTGGTTGATTAGATAAAGACCTTAACACTAGATGGTGGTAAAGACAAAAACACCAATTCAAGGAATCGTTAGTAAAGCTGCTTAATCTAGGCATTCTGAATTTATTAATCTACCTTTTTAGTCAAAAATCTAACTAAATAAGAAGTACTTTTTATTGATGATATATAGAATGATAAGATAACATAATTTTTCAGGTATTGAATTTTCGAAGTAAAAATTATTTCTTCTTTTTAACATCTCACAGTGGAAATGGGGATCTATGGGCTGCAATGGCTGAACTGACTCCTACACCAATGGATGTGGTATTTTCACGACCTGGGTCAGGACTAAGGCGAATGGCTCATGATGTAAATCGGAATGTGACCCGTTGGTTCAGAGATTTATGGTGGCAGAGTGCAAATATTGTAGCTACTGATTTCTTCAGAGGAACAAATATCGTTGATGTAGCAGTTGAAGCAAATCTACGTAGGTCACATATATGAAGACAAAAAAAGGCCTATCCTAAAGTGTCTTCAAATCAAAAGCATTAAGGATGGAAAATATTTAATTATATTTTGTATATAGTAAATAGCTTTTGAAAAAGTGATTATAGTTTATTATCAATTGTTTACTTGCAAATAAAATTAAATGAGACAAACTATATAGAGTTTTCAACACTTTGGAGGTCATTTTTATTTGTAGTTTTATTCAAAACTATATCATCAAAATGCTCCCATTGATGTATGATTTAATCTTCAGCAATAACAACAGAAATCATGGAAATCTTTCAACAATTTGTAAAAACAATTTTCCATTATCTTCAAACATTCACACACATAATACATAATTTAACATTTTAGAAAGAATGATCTGAGAAAATACTTAGAGATATGATGATTCCTAGATTCATTCAATTTTACAGTTATATAAAAATGGACCAGAGTATTTAACTAAAGTTAAGTACTTTGCTGACAACTAATTTTAATCAAATTTTATAGTAAAAATATCACAATCTCTTGTAAACTCTTCAAAAACAATAAAACATCCATAGATATGGGCAAAAATTGCCCACATTATAACAAACTTATTCTATTGAACTGAAAATTAGGGCATACAAATTTTAATACTGAGTAAAATCGTGGGTGAGGTAAAGCAGGGCCGTTGTAGTTTCACTGGGAGCAGCAGTCCTAGTCAACGCTGCTCCATTTACTGAATGAAGCTCTCCCACCATATCCAAAGCTACTCCACCGTTGGAGGAATCCTAGAAGAATGACATTTTTTTAAATTTCTGAAGCATGTTATCAGTTAAACTTTAGGATATTTTATACCCGAAAACAATTAAAAAGGCAAGTGTGCAAGGGTATAGATGCAGTAGAAATTGACTGACATGGAATAGATAACATGAAATATAGGTTAATACAGAAAGCAGAACTAGTCTGCCTATCCATTGACTTTCAATGTATAAAACATTTAATGCATTCATTTAACAAAAAACAAATAAAAAAGAACAACAGTTAACATGAAAAGATTCCATTGTTAGCTGGGAAAATATTCCTTTGATTAAATATCAAATTTCTTCCATTTTTGTAAATTTTAGTTACCTTACAAACAACTATGGTAATGTAATTAATTTTTTTTTGCAATATTTTAATAATTTAATAAATGTATACTTTTAGTGCTTCTCAATAGAGATGATAAATACTGTTCCTAGCAATGAAACGCAATGAAAGTGGTAAATTGCATTGGCATGGAATTTGTTTAAACTGATACATAGGGACTTGTCCATATTTTTCATGTTCAATGATTTCCATTTTATATCAGTTTCTCTTAAAACGTTTATGATAGGAAAGCAGAGTTTTGAAGGCATGAGAATTAAAAGCTAGTACTAAGTACTGAGTATTCTGTAGGAAAATAATGCCTTTGGTTTAGCAGTTGGCATTAGTAATGCAACCAAGATATGGACGTCTTCTAGGAAATCTTTGATGTCTGAGTTCAATGAATTGACTCTGAAGCCCTAACAACAACAAAAGAAATGTACCAACCTTCCTCTCTTCAACTCCTTGTATAATTGGCATCACAGTCACTAACTGGTGAGAGGGCTGCCCAGTATCAGTCGATCGATCGTGAGATTCCATTTCTATTTCCTTTGTGTGAATTGATATATGATTTTCAGATGCATGTTCTGTCTCATTTCCCAAGAGCAATGCTGAGGGCTCAATCTTTCCATCCATGTGACAACCTTCCTTAGGCCGGGATATCCCCAAGCAGTTCAAAACAGCTGTTTCTGCTTTGGAAGTCAACCTGGTGTGTTCATCTTTTCCTAATCTACCCCAAAAATAATACATTTCATGAAAATAACAAATGAGGGCAATTAACAACTTTTGCTTTAAAATGATATTGAGAGAACTTGATCTGGTATATAAAAGAAATTGGTAAGATAAGACTTATGACAAACTTGAAGAACATTCCTGTAAATAAATAACTATCTTCAGGACTCGTGCTAGACTGAACATTATCCACCTGCAAAACCAAAATTGCCCCATCCAACAAACTGTAGTAAAGATAAGAATTGTTCATTGAAATAAAAACTTCAGCATCTCCAAGCAGAGATGCTAATTTATTTTCAAATAGAAATGCATCGATAAAGATGCCCCTTAAAGAAGTTAAAATAAAGTCATACTCCCAAAAATGCTAAAAAGAAAACCAAAATATAATACAACTTAAAGACACTATTATGAATAGAAAATCAACACAAATACATGAATCTAATACATATTGTGAATTTGGAGTCGTTTATGGACTAAAAGTAATGCTATTTTCATTATCAATTTAAAAATACCATGAGTTGAGTTGAACAAAGATAGGTAGAGGGATACAAGTCACTAAACATTTTAAAAAATCCTCAAAACAAGGTAAAAGTCACTAGATCTGAAGAAAAAATCTCTAAATTTGCAACTATATTCCAAGAGTGGTGCCTGACTGCTAGACATGTTCTGAAGCTTCTGCCACCCCTGGTTATCTTTAATCAATGCTTAACCAATACAAATTTCAAAGAATCCAAAAAATAATAAAAAATTGGTTGAAATAATAACCAACTAAAGTAGAAGGGAAAAAATACTATGTTACTTTCATGAAAATGAATTGGCACTGAGAGTTGCATTCAATTTTCAAATGGATCTTCCAGTGGTAAGACTAGAGGTGGGAACAATCGAATAAAAACATTTGAATAATTCGATTGTTTGCTTCAATCGAATTATTCGAATAAAGTGTTTTGAAACCGAATAACTTCAATTGAATGATTCTCTCAGAATAATTTCAATAGAATGATTCTATCCAAATAAATTCATTCGATAGTTCTATCTGAATAAATTCATTCGATAGTTCTATTCGATTTTTGTTTCGCTTCTCTTCAACAAGGGGACACATGGCTATCTGAATGAATTCATTCTTTTTTGCTTGTTTACTCTCCGGGTGGTCAAGAGGAGAGTAGCGTCAGCTCTTGAAGGTTGATCATCTAATTCGCTTCAATTGAACTAATACAGTGTTTCGAAACAGAAATTTGCTACCCCTGTAAAACCACTGACCCGCAAAACAAATTAATTTATTCTAATGAAAAATATCTAATAAATGCCAAAACAATCTAATAATTATTCGATTGTATTTTTCAATCAATTGTCCCATCTCTAGGTAAGACTCAACAAGCAAAAAATCACAGTTAAAAATACTTCCACTTTTGTCCTAGAATCCACAAGAAAGAAGAGATAAATGAAATGAGTAAACACCAATGAAATTAGTCTCCATTTTTCATAAAAATATCCTGAAACTTATATGTTTAAAACAAGAAAGTAGAAGACCTGGATAAAATTTAAAAAAATTAATTTACCCATGAATCTTCAAATGGCGAAGTAATGCATATTTTGTGCTAAATCTTCTGACACACTTATGGCATGGGAAAGCCTTAGGATTAGCATGAACAGTTGCAACATGCTTCCTTTGAACAGCACGAGTTTTGAATGATGAACCACAGATTTCACATAAAAATGAACGCTCATCAGAATGAGTTGCCTGAAAATTAAGAAGTTCAATGAGAAAATGTAAGTCCAAGGCTATATTTTCTTTAATGAATATATGAATTTTAACTTCACTATTCCGTTTCCATAAGGAAAAATTCATACTGATAATAATTATTAAATGATACAATATTATTAATTATTAAATGATATATTATATATATTATTGACCCCTACATGTAATACTTATAATTAATGACAACTAATTCTTAGGATTCACAGATAAAAAGTGTAGTCATAGATTATCTCTTTTATTCTGAATTTACTGTCTCCATGAAAAACATTTGTCTGCAAAAACTTCTCTTTCAAAACACAAAAACAAAGGCTATCATAACAAAATTGACTGCCTTCATATGATTGATTAATGGCTCAGGAAAATTATTTCAACAGTATGATTTATAAGCCTATAATTCATATGCACATTCATTGCACATTGCATGCATAGTCAACTTTTTTCCAGTAAACATACATAAAAAGACATACCAAATGGTCCCTTAGGTGAGCACGTGAACGGCATGGTTTGGAGCAATGAGGACAGCAATAAATGGAGAAAAGGGATGAACTGGAACCTGAAACAATTTTCCCATCATTTGAAATTAAGGGCTGGTGTCTTGCTGCACGATGTTGCCTCAGTGCATCAGCTCTTTTGAAAGCTTTCCCACAAGCATCACAGAGAAAGGGCCTCAATTCAGAATGCACATCCCTTTGGTGACGTTCAAAGTGCTCTTTCCGTCGAGTTTTGTAAGCACACTGGAAAAAATCATGGTAAAACATTATGATAATGATCACAATAAAAAAACATGCTATTTAGGATAACTATTAAAATATCCCAAAGGTTTCCAACCTTGATGTTTATGACATATGGTATAGCCATAATGTTTTAAATAAGTAATACAAAGTTATTTAAAAATCCTCTATATGATCTAAATCCTCTTACCATAAACAACGAGAGCTCACTAAATATTCCATCTATCATTTGCATTATCATGCTATCATTAGCATACATTTACTTATATTTTTTTTCTTACTATGCATTAGATCAGTGATTACATATTTTCCATTATTAGGGGCAAAGATTTTTGGATGATCAATTGATTAATTATAGCTAAATACTATGTCACAAATCAATTTCTAGAGTGAATTCACATCAATTTAGAATATAAGATATACTGGATAGGGTTAGAGTGATGGTATGTAAAGGAATACACCTGGAAAAGTACAAAAGTAAGTGAATGTGAAAAAAGTCAGCAGGACTGGTGTTCAAACATGGATCTTTCACTTTCTGGGCAGTTGCCTCAGCTATGGAAGGTTGGTTTAAATTATTGAGTCTTCTCTAATATATTTTTGCACACTTATCATTAGTAAAAGTTATGCTAGTAATATGGGAAAGAACTTGGGAATAACTTTGCATAAATTGTGGTTTGCTTTATAAATAATGGGATAAATGTAAGTAATTAAGGCAATTTAACTTTTTGAAGCACCTGTAATGTGAAAAATTATAGAACATTACCATTTCCAAAATTTTCACCTTAAACCATTGCTACCATACTAGTGCTAGTATGAAGCTAAAAGACAAAAGCTATTGATTGAAGATCTTAAAAATTCCTTTGCAGCCGAATTTAATGAAAAACTTGTAATTTTCAAAATGACAAGACAGTCACATGAAAATGTCAAGTAAAAGAGTGGAAGGTCTTGTTGGTAAACAATATACTTTAAATGGCCAGGACTTGTTGCCAAAGGTGACAATTGACATTGGTTGTGCAGTAGCCAGTATTCAAAGGGTTAATTTTAGGTTCTTTCTTAGAGACATGTAGATGAGATAAAATATTTCAAAAGCTACCTATTTTACCCATGATAATTTGCTCTTTTGAAATTGCTTTTGAGCTTTTTCTCTATTTACTTAGGAGGCATACTATATCCTACATTCCAAGACATCGTGATTCGGAAAATAAATTGCAAAAGACAGAAACGCATAAGCAAAAGTCATTTTGCATGAATAGCTTGAATGACTTACCTTGTCACACTCATATGAAATTGTGAGATTCTTAATTGGATCCTTTCCAATTCCGTGGACCCTCATGTGACGCTTGAGGAAATGAGGTTGAGAAGTCACGTAAGTACAATGGGAGCAGCTCAAAAACTTTTCTCCATGAGATTTCTAGTTTAATGAAAATATGCAGACAATACTTCAGAAAAAAATCAAATACTCCTGTAATACGTTGGTACTGATTAAGACGAGAAGCATTAATTTAATCATAAAAATGTGATGATAGAAGAAACAGATCCTATTGAGATGCTAAAATATTGTTGCAAACATTTATTTAACCCCTTCCCTGATAAATTATTTGTATTTGTTGGACTTGAAAAAAGCATATTTTGTTATTTGTTAATTTATGGGCTTATACTTATCTAAGAGTGGAGAGAAAGTCTTTTTCCCTTGGATAGCTATTTAATGCTATATTTCACTTTTTGTTTCCATAAATTTTTACCTTTTTCCGGTATATCTGCATGTTAGATGAAGCAATAGAGACAGATGGAATGCAAATAAAGGAAAGCATGCTAGCAAGCAATTATGGCCATCAGCTTAACTGAGATATCTTTCTAGTAAGTAAAAAATGGTAAATAAAGTAGAAAATCCTAAACAGTAGATATTTCAGGCGTTACTGGAATTTAAACCATTCTCTTCTACAAGATATATTGGAGGTGTCAGTTAGTGGTTAAATATAAGTACATCAAAATCTAGAGACTTGTTTCCTGAAAATATTTTCAGCAAAATTTTCCATTACACTGACATACCAGCAATATTTATTTTGAACAGGATTCGTTCTGACATTCTAAAATTCATGATATTTAGAGAGTTTGAGTTGAGTAAACATTGTAAACTCATTTCATCAAAGAGATTATCATTGAAAACTACCAACAATGAGCATCACAAGTTATTTTTTTCTGATTCTAAGGTTGATTGAAAAAATAAATAAATAAAGCAATTGTAAAATTGAAGAAGTAATTCCTTTTTTCTGAAATAAAGTATGATTGGGAAACAAAATTGTTCATTTAACACCTGAAGACTAACCTAAATATTTTCACTTGGAGTAGAAACTTGGGTCCTAAGAACTCAGGTCTTTGAGACTGATATCTAGAAACTATGAGTACAACAAAGTTAGGAATGGTATGCATTAAAAACGTGAAATGCAAATTTTGCACTAAAATATGAATGAAAGATATATTCCAATGAGGATAGCATTAGAGACATAAAAAATAGTGTATGGAAATAAAATTCAGTTGGTTCAGTAGATTTTAAGATAGTTTGATTCATCTGGGTTGGAAATGAAATTTATATATTATATTCCAACCTTTTTCATAGGCAGGTTCACTTAGTATGGAGCAGGGTCCCCAAAAACCCTCAATGATATAATTTCCATGATTCAGCTTATTTAAATTAAGGTGTACTCATGTTACTTATTTTAAACTCCACATAAGATTCCCCAGGAATACATAAAATATAAATGAAGGTCAATACTCTTTGTAGTAAACAAGAGTCATTGCAAAATTTGTTCTAAAAATTATTCAAATCAATATACCTGCTTTGAATTAGAAGAATGCTTGATCCGCTGGTGCCTTTGAAGGAATGTTGAGCAATCAGTTGTGTACGGACACCCAGGGCACCTAAGAGCTTTCGACGAATGTTGCAATTCATGCCTTCTAAGGTGGCCCATTCGTATAGTGCGGAATCCACACTGTATACAAACAAATAATTTGGTGGCCCCCTGATAATAAAGATCTTTTTTTAATGTTACTTCAATGCATCAACCAAGAATTTTTTGGTAGGGTAAAGGCGATTTAATAATATGTTTAAACACCAATTAATTAGGTTAAACTTATTTAAAAACCAAAGAAATAGACAACAGAAAATGATATTTATGATACCGATTTGTGAATTTACAATTGAGATTACGATAACAAAAACTACATTCACCAAAGAGTCGTACAGTAAATGCAAAAAAATCAAATAATAACTTAAAATGAATGCAAACTACTTCAGAGCTGATTGGGATTTTATAAGGATTAAAAAATTTTTAAATAGTTGAAATGGTTCTTCGGTTACATACCTTTCTGTGGAGCTGGAGATGCTTCTTGTAATGACTTTCTCGTTTGGACTTGAACGAACACACAGTGCAAAAAAATTTATAAGGTGTTTGCTGCTCATAGAGCTTCCTTTTATCTTTTTCTGACAACTTCTCCGATACTAACTTACTTGTCTGAGTTACCTTATCTTCAATGTTACCATTCATTACGGCACTACAATCTACTCTTGATGTAATTTCATCCACTGCAGGGTAGTCATTTCCTATATTATTCTCATGCGTAGCAAATGATAACGAGTTACCACCACTCAATGTAATGTTGACATAGATTTCATTTCCTGTTCTATCGTCCTTTTTAGATGCCTCATCTGCAGCAGATATAACGGATATCGGTACTGTGCTAATTTGTAGTATCCTAGCATCACTAGGGTTCTCAGAATTGTCTAAGAAGATAGAAGTATCGACATCCGAAGCATTTATTTTATCACAACAGTTTTCAACATGTTTGGTAGCATTAGTCAACGTTGGCAGACGATTTCCTCCTGAAGTGACGACCGAGCGTTCCGTACCATCACACACGGGGTTTTCCACAGTACTGATGATCTTCGCATCTGTTTCCCAATTTCTGAGCGATTTCCTTATAACATCCTGAAGGAAATATGCCTACAGTTAGAACAATTAAGTGAAATAAAGTTCAGATATCAAAAAGCTTCGATATATACCTCAAATGCTATTATTTTCTTCCATGACCCTTGCGCAGCCAAAGTTCCTTTACTTTTAGAGATAATATTAACGCCAGCTATAGCTCCAAGACGGCTCAAGATACCTACTTTATCACCGGGCAACTCTTTCAAAAACAATTCATTCATGACAACGATTGCGTTAGTGAAAACCTGCGATAATCAAACACATTAATTATCTCATTCGAAAATTGAAAACATATTAATATTGACAATCTTATAACAAATACCTCAGGAATGGCTCTCTCAGAATAATCCATGACTATTACTTTGATTACTTTATTCTTAATAAAATAGTGCAGTTATTTACAGAAGAATAGCAGCGGACGAAACGAAGAATTACTACTCGTATTTTTGAAAACATTGGTCCATCACCAGTCCCACTTAACATTCGCAGGGTGAAACAAAGCAAGCTAGCCAACATACTGACAACAAGTAATGTATTATATGTAATAATAATGTATGTATTATGGTATTTTCCCCAATTTTAGGTCTCCTACGCCAATGCGGTTCATTATATTTTTATTATTCAGTTATTTTCTTCAAATAAAAAGTGAGTATTAGTGAAGCAATTAATACTTAAGATGACTTTTTGCGGCATTGGCGCATTGGGCTGCTAATTGCTTGCAATATTGTCGGCAAATTTTGTCACCTTTTCAAAATTAGATTAAAGAGGAAAGTATATGTTTGCATCTTTGCTATCTAAGTAATAGTTGCATCTGCTAAATAAATCAGGATTAACTAATTATTTAGACAATACAACGCACAAATTTACGGAATTAAACTGAAGTATAAGAAGTTGGTCTATGAAATTGTACCCCGATACAGAAATAAGCCGTTTCATTTACTTTTATGTAGATAGTGAACGTAAATTTCCTTTTAAGAATATGAATTTACGAACGGGCTTATCTGCTTTAAATAATGCGCAATTTGAAATACTGTTAGAGATGAAATTTCGATTATAGGTTTAAAGCTCCAATTAATTGGTAGTATGACTCGTGAGCCCCCACCGGAATCGAACCCGGGACCGCTTTCACCGAAGTCGAACGTGTTGCCCACTTGGCTATCGGGGAGCCATCCAATTAATTCCTCAAAAGGTTTCCTATAATGTACATACTTAGGAGAATCTTACGTTCAATACAGGTTTAACAGTATAAGAATAATGAATCAGAAAAGATATAATCCATCGATCGTTGAGTTGCACGGTAGGATTCGCGAACTATATGAAACATTGAGAAAGACTCCCCTTAAGACGCGCTGATGAAAATGTATTCACATTATAAAAATTTGTTTTAAAGTTTCCTATTCAATTGATTACTGCTGAAAAATATTATATGAAGATTTTGAACCTAGATTTTGATATTTTCTTCTTAGGTTTACTTTTAACAGACCTCAATCCAAAGTGTGAGTTTTAACCAATCATTTTACAAGGTATACTTCTAGGATACTACGTGCTTACCTACTTCACAAAGTTATTTCCTAGAATAGTTAAAATAAGAATTTAGCTCATTCGTTTATTTCCAATTTCATAAGTAAGAAGAAAAAGCTTATGTTTGGATCGATCTTATTAGTTTTAATGGGAACAGAAATGAACGTGTGTTCATCTGAAGTAATCATAAGTGAATGAGTTTCTAGAAAGTAAAACTTTCTAGTTAATGAATGCTTAGTAATATTAGGTTATTAGTAAATGAAAAGTTCATTGAATGATTCAAAACATTCAAATAACTTCGATCGATCTATGTGCCATCTACCATGAGACATCCTCGACAGATATGACGTCATAGTAAAGAAGGAAACCAGGGAAAGATATCGCTGTATCTCAGGTTCAGCAAATTGTTGTCACATGCCTGAAGACTGAAAGAAACCAGTTGGGTCCTTGAACATATTTTTTCATTGAAGAAACAGTTCTTCTTTAGAAAATGGGCCGATACGAATTGTAAGTGTCTCTTTTATGTTTTATTTTGCCTATGTTGCTAATTATTTGAAATTGATGGTATCATTTTTGCAGTGATGACTTTGTGGAAAGTGTGTGGCCCGTCATCATAATAATGTTTGTAGTTATTGCATTATGTACGTGCCTATGCTTTGCCTGCCCATGCTGCCCTTGGTATAAAAGACGACGCCAAGGAACTGTGTATCAAAGTGAGTTTGGTACTTTTTCATGTAGTTAGGAAAATAATGTATTTTATTTTAGTTGCTGTTTAGTATCCATCTTACAAGCTTGTAATGCTCGTCAATTTAGTTGGTCCCTATCTAATTTATCTCTGAAATTTTAAGATAGTATCTTTTTTCGATCTTAAATTGTTTCAAATTAAACATCAAGCACAGTTACAATTTGCATTTTCTTTAACCCTGACTCTCCTTTGATTATGTAAGTCTACTATTCTCGAATGGCTGGGTTCTTGGCGAAGCTATGAAATGAGAATTACTAACTTTTGTTTCTGGCCATGGTGTAGTCGTGTGGTGGATATCGTGGTAGCGTTTTCAACCATAGGTCCCCTGTTTGAGTCGCGGCTAATAGGATTTTCCTGGTCAGGGAATCGTGTGTGTATTAGTCAATAATAATAATTATTAAAATCGATGTAAATGGGTTCATCTTCCTGTTTTCATTAAAGAAGTTACATTACGAATTGGATATAAGATTTTAAATAATTTTTAAGTGTATTAGAGTATAAATGAATTAGTTTTCAAAAGGTCAAAAATGAATGTTTGTATGGATTAAACTTTCTTTCCTAAAAGTAATTTAGACCATTTACATCTGTAGCTCATTCACCTAAATTAGCTAACTTTGAAATATGTTCAATTTATAAAGTGTCATTGTTTATACAATTTGCTCTAATATTAATTTGGAAACTTCCTGAATTTATTAATTGTTTTTATATCTTCTGCTATAAAGTAATTATGAATCAGTTAGTTCCTCTTATATTAATATTCTTCATGCTGTATGCTTGTAACAAAAATCGGTTAAGCTTTTAAACTTTCTTTCTACTAAAGATAATATTCTTTGGGGTCATTTTTCTTCCGCTCGTTTAATTCAGCCATGTCAACAGAAATGTTAGCAAATGTTGAAAAACATTGAAGGAAAGATTTCCAATTTCTCAAACTTCCCAGAAATCAGTAATCCAGAGTTTCTTGTTTGTCTCTAAATGCGAGTTCCACCTGCTGACATATGGCTTACAGAGTGTTTTTAAACCTCTATCTCTAAGTCTCATCTTCAAGTTTCAATGGCATCAGATCTTTGTCAGCTAAAGACTATATCTAGGAAATAATCTAAGTTTCTTCGGTTTAGAGGTAACATCATGTTTGCACTGATCTTCATCTCAAACCTATTCATATTCCATTTTCATATATTTTCCTTTATTTTATTGGAAACAATCTTTTAAAACCAGTATAAATATACCAATGATGTGGTTCGCTAAGATATCCTCTTTCAGATATAGTTTCTTGTATGCACTCGTTCCTTCACATTTTTGAAAATTTCATCATTATTAAGTTTCATACCTCGCAATGCACTCTGAAATTTTTTAGTTAATGTTTATTTAGTTCATAATTCTTTCATTCACTTCTACCTTATGGATAAACAATCCCTATTATGTCATCCATAAACTTCCTGTCCTTACCCTTCTCACCTTTTTCCTTAGAATATTACCTTCGGTTACTATTTTTGGTCATCCTTTCCCACTCTTTATGCCCCACACATTTCCTCTGCCTCAGTTTTATTTATTTAATTTGAGCCCTATTTCCAGCACTTGTTTTCCTTTCAATCTTAAATACATTATTGGGGCCTCTCACTCACAAAAGAAAGAGCACAATCCAAATATATGAAATATTCCAGCTGATTTTTTAAATTAAGGGAGATGTTGCTTGAACATGTAGCATTGGTAATCATGTTGAAAGGTGCTAATCTAAGGTTATCTAAGGATATTTTATTATGTGCAGCATTATCCAACTAATAGAGTATACCATTGTGTAAGGATGTTTCATTTAACTCATAAAACGAATAACTTAAAATGCTACTCAGTACCTGTATGGTATTGTTAAAAGTGAGCTGAGGGCAGCTGAGGTCATTTTGCATGTATGCCCCCACCAGGAGTCAAATCCAGGGTTGCTTTTATAGAAATTGAAGGTGTTGCCCACTTGGCTATCCAGGAACCCATAATACGTGTAATGAGTAATTAAAGACATTATTAAAAATATAACTTTAAACCTCGTACTGGAAGAAAAAAGATTAAAAAGTACATACATGGGTATTGAATCAAATTACCTATTAAAATTTTACTTCAATGTAATCTTTCACGAACTTTAATGTAGAATACTTGGCTTTGTTTGTTATCCTAAGCCCCATTCACAATATCTCTGCGGGTGAAGTGTGGTGTTTGCTTGCAATAGGGCTGGGATATGAGGGGTCTATATAGCTTTGAGTTTTGACAAGCTAACCTGAGCATACAATAAAACTTCAGTGGCAAAGATATAAAGAATGGTAAGTAGCCTCCAATGTCAACTGAAATCCTTGCCTAACCTAATTAATTCTGGATTCCACAAATATTCTCATTGGAACACTGCAGCAATTTATGCATTGTCATCCATGGTAACTTCAAGCAAAATTAAGCAATAAACAGAGGTTATATGATAGAAACTACTGGGCAACACTCAAGGAGGATCCAACACAATACTTTACCCTAAGACTCACCAAGCGACTTGCTAGGTCGCCTTGCACCTGGTGCTGCCAAAGCTGATTATTCTAAGCTGTATGTTTACCAGGATGAATCACTAGGTGCCAAGCAAGACACTTCCGGTGTGGCGTCAGCTTAAGAGGCTTGTGGGCTCTCAACAGATTGGTTTTCCCCAAAAAGAATGTGGCAGATAAATGTGAATAATTTGGGGCAATCAGTCGTCTTTATATTCTTCAAAGATTCTCACAAGAATTGTTTGGATTATTAAAGAGCTGTTGCAATGTCTATTGGCAGCTTTTTATGTGACTTACTGTCATAGTGAAAATTTTCTTTCATCAATAGAGGAATAAAAGAATGGAATAGGTTACCTGAAGGAATGCTTAAACCCTTACCGAAAACTATAAAAGAATTTAAAAATAGATGTAAAAATTAAACAGTTATTTAATTATTTTGTATATATGCATGAGAATTGCTTGTGTATTAGACGACCATTTATTGGATGGGAATAGTTTATGTACAATTGTGGTAAGGTATTTTAAAGGGATTGTAACTTGTTGTATGATTTTGTATCTCACTGAAATATGATGTTGTATCTGACTATAATTTGTGAAATGGTAGTAAGTCTGGATGGGAATTATTTTTTGAAGGTGAAATTTTCTGAATGAGAAGTATTTTGTGAAATGGTAGCTTCTATGATTTTTTAGTGAAATAGTAGTTTATCTTGTATTTTGTTACCACCAGACTAGTTGTCCATTTGTAACATTTGTACTTATAATATAAAAAAATAATAACAAACAGTCATGTTTAACTCTGCAGAACTCTATAAATAAGGGTTAGATGTAAGAAGAGACTAATTAGTCTCAATCTCGCCCATAAATAAAGACGAGTTATTATTATTTAATCTATTTTAGATTGATATTATAATGCTATGTTCTATCATTTTAAATTATTATTACTAATATTAATAATACACTATTTATGTAGACAAGATAGCACATGTTGTCTATGATATTTAATCAAAACCCAACTAGATTCTCAAAAATTCTCACTATGACATTTTTTTTCTGTCCACCTGATGGTCTGTTGAAGACTGTTAGAAAGGAGGAATTATTGAGGAAGGTCTAAGTTAGATTAAGAGGGGCAGTTGGTGTTCAAGTTAGGAATTGTGTGAGAGGCAGTTTGCTGGGAAATGGGCATGCTGGATATTTGCAACAAACCAATCATTGAGTTGTTATCCAAAATAATGTCAAAGAAATGGGAAAGGTAATGGCAGCTTAGTTTTTGATTGTGTAATAGGACAGGATTATTAGGATGTAAAATTCTGTTTGTGATATTGTTTTAAACCTATTGTTTTTCCTCATCATCAGTAAAGTAATGTCAACAATTTGGGAAACAAAGAGCTCTCTTGCTTCTATGTCAGGAAATTACCAAACAACCCTTTCTCTTAGCCAGGGCACACCTACTTTTCTATTCTATTTACCTTTTATTCACTTCTATTTCTCATACGAGTTATTCTGTTTATTATTAGATATAGATTTACTGTAGTTAGGCATTTCATTGAGGAAACCCTGCAAGAAATTTAATTCTGCGTAGTTAAAATTTGTGCATGACATTGATGACTAAAGTGCATTTTTATGACCAATAATGTTTTTAAAGCTTAACGTTGATCATTTTTATCTCTGTGTGGATGTATGTAAAGTAGTTTATGTAAGATAGTTTAGTAGTTGTATGTAAGATAGTTTAAGTAATGAAAATTTTTAATCCTTCTTATTAAAAAGTGTTCTCTCCTTGGCTTTCAGATATAACTCATCCTGTTACCAGAGTAGAGATCACCTCAGCCAGTAATCCTACTGGTTATCCTATAACACAGCAAGCTGTTGTCAATCCAAGCACATTGCCTTACCCTGTTCAACAAACACCGTATCCAACACAGCCTGCTGGTATGGTGCAAACTTCCATAACAACTTACCAAGCACCTATACCTAACTATGGTAATATATATTTAGCTATATCATGGTTAAGAAATTAACAAAAGAATCTGAGGAGGTAATTGTTGTAAATGAAAAAGTTGTCATAATTGAAGCATATGTCATGCATTAAAGTTCTTAAATAGGGTTCTTTACATAGCAGTAAACATATTATAACCATAATTAAACCTTTGTATGTAGATTTTCTTGGTTGAGTTATCATGTCTTTATCTCAAGTGATGGATTATATCTGAGTTCTTTCTTGGATTCAAGCTGGTAAAGTATTCAGTTTAATTTTGGCGCATCATAAAAATATTGGAAGACTACTGATAGTTGAGCTCTGCAAAAGATGATGTTGCTGCCTCATTAACTCTGCTTCAGTGCTACTACAAATGAGATATTCTTAGTGTAGGTTATAGGGTTTACATGAAGCAGATTCTTAGTGTGATCTGATAATGAGTATAGCTAGAATGAGATTTAAAAAGCTCTCTTATGTTTTAGTTGTACTGGGAAATGAAATTAAATGAGGAATAAGTTTTTCTAGTCACTAAATTGGTTAAGCATTAGAAATTAGTGATTGTGGAGGGGATGAGAAGTTGTAAAAGTATAATTTCTGAAATTTGAAGAAATCTAGTAATTGTAATGCCAGACCATAACAAATGACGGAACTTAATTGAACTCATTTGAAAATGTGTATAAATTATTTTGTACATCCGATCCTTCTAATCTATAATGTATGAATTTTTGTTTGGTAAAATTGTAATATATAAATTATTTATGATATCAATAAGATATTAGTTTCTAGAGGGTTTGATGAGAAAGGTATTGCATATTGAACTATATCCAAAGTGATGCATAACTGTCATTTTGACAGTTGAGTTGATTTAGCAACACTTCTACTTAGTGGTAGGTCAATAAAAAGACATCTCCTAAAATGATATTGGGTCACTTCAAATATCTCCTATAATAAATACACAGAGTGGAAGATTAATATTTTTGATAAGGCGCTTCCCACAAAGAGTGCTATAACTCAAAATGTTGATAGGATATGTGATTTTCCAATTTGATTGTTTCCATTAAAAGCCTCTTGCTCAGCTTACAAGTATTCTGCAAGTTGAGTGGATTTGACTCAGCATGTAACTTTAGTAGACAAATGCCCTGAAAGAGGCAAATGTCTACTAAAGTTACAAGTTAAAGTCTTTGGTTTAAGTCCCAGTCATGTGAATTTATTTAACTAGTATTCACCTTGGGGTTACATGCCTATACAGTCAAACCTTGGATTGCTAGCATAATTAGTTTGGGAAACGTTCTAGTAATCCAAAGCTCTTGTATATCAAAGTGATTTCCTTATAAGAAATGATTTAAACTCAGATGATTCGATCCAAATCTAAAAATATTCGTATGCATAATAATGATTAATCGGTAAGTAGTTAACACATGACGCTCGACAAAGTAGTGTATATGTACTCCATGTATTACTCATATTGCAAGACTTTGCTTATATATCAAGTTCAAATTTATTCACAATTTTTGCTCATCTTGCAGAACATTCACAAACCAAGTTACTTGCAGACTGAGGTTTTACTGTACTTGATATGTATTTACCTTTCCCTTATTACTGCAAGAAATTTACTCACTTTTGTTTCTTCATTAGATCCTACAGTTCCATATCCTGCTCAACATCCTTATGGTCAGCCTCCACCATATTCTGAAGCTGCGAATGCACCAATTCCTTCAGTTCCATCAGTACCTGAGGCTTATGCAAAGCAGGCACCATTTAACCCAAATTATGCCCAGTAATTCTTAAGTATGGAAAAAAATTACATCTTTATTTGAAATGTTTTGAGTAAAAGTCAGTACTTCTCAATGTCTTCATATTGCTAGATGTTTATGAAGCAGATTGTATCTCAAGTCTTTCAATGAAGTACTGATACTCTATAATGAAGAATGAAAACAGTTTGTATATCATTTATGGCCATATTATGTGTAAATTGTAATGTGAAAGCAAATTGATGACTCAACTTTGTCAGCCAGCTATAATCTTTGAGGTTTCGTGTATGGAATAATGGATTTGCTCATTTATGATGAGCAATACTCTGTTCTATTTGAGATGCATTTCTGATCAATTTGATATGGGATAATCATCAATAGCTTTAATTTTTAGTCACTTATAGCTGATGAAACTTGAAAGCCTGTCAATATCCTCACAGAGTATTAAAATCTTCTTTATGTAAATGGATATCCTAGTTTTATACAACATGGATCATAAATCTTTTATAGCAGTTGGGGAGGCAAATTTACTGCTCCTTAAATGGCATAATACTTGTATATGGAATGTATTTATTACCTGTGATCTTACAGAATTGTTACCTGTGGAGTATCTGCTCCAATATTTTACATTATTCTCACGTTTGAAGTTTTAATATAACTTGTTTAAACAATTTTTAATATGTGAAAAATGAAATTAATATGCTTGTATGTTATTGCATCACATTTTTATGGAGCTTTATGACTTGGGTGCTAGCATTAGTTCTAGAGCACTTGCAGTTTAAATGATAGCCAACATTGCAAAATAACTAATCATTCCATTTCTTCAATCATAGAATGGGTTAAAAAAGTGAATTTCGGGATCAAATTAAAAAAAAATATGTAACAGAGCTCCTATTCTTGTTGTATCTCCAGTTTTTTTTCTTATCTATGAAATATTATGGATTACCTCAAAGATTTTACTTAATTTCTTTATTTTCTTGCTTTATCAGTCAGTGTAGGAAATTTTTCTTTGGGCTCTCAGTTTAATTTCTAGCCTATGATACGTATTTATACATTTTTTTTACTTGAGCATTATTTAATTCTTTGAATTGCATTTTGGTGCAAAATAATTCAGTCGAATGGCTGCCATTTTACTTATTGTTTTTTTTGTTGGTGCGCAGTAGGTCAATGTAAGACTCATTTTGCTGCAAGTTTAATTTCTGCTACAGATATTAGCATATGGTATTTTTCCTTATCAATTGTACCATATTATCCTTTCTAAAAAGTATGTTTTTTTAATTATTTTGATTCATAGTCCCAAATTAAGGCTAGTGATGAAGTTAAATATTAGATGAACAGTATAGTCCTAGATATCTTCTGTGAATAATTTTATTAACAGGATCCTGTGATTTTGCTGAATATTTTTGTATCAAATCCAAAGTGTCTTTGCTATTCAATATTCCTATATGTTAGAAAAATTGAATAACAACTGTTTTATTACTAAGAAGTTCTTACATTGACATTTTTTATTTAAGTACAATGATTTAGCTCTGAGCTTTGTATTTTTTTTAACTGCATGTTTTTACTAATGGTAATTTATGACAATTGGTCAAACAATTTTTGTATCATCCAAATTGCTGTTCCTATTGTCTGGATTACATTTTCAGAATAATTGAAATTTTCAATAAAATTTTATATCAATCTAGTGCATTTTGTATCTAAACTGAAAATTTTTGATCTATAAATTAACTGGAAACATAAAAAATTGCAATTTATAAAATGTCAGGCATTTCGTATGTTTTCAATTTTGAGGTGGTGTGTTATGTTAAAGTCTCATATACATATCTCACAATTCTGATGGATAGATGACCAGCAGATGATGGTAATTTCAAGCTATATGTTCATTCTTTTAATGCAGATAACTTTGAATTACAATGAAGATTCATTTATTTTATTTCCATAAGCAATCTACAGTATTTTTGGACTGATTAAATTTTATCGACTAAAATGAGCAAACTTATCCACTATAAAAGTTAAGCATAAAATAAATAGAAATAATGCTTGAGTTTCCAGCTTTAGTTTAGCAAAAAATAGATTAACAGGTAATGAATAAGAATGTTAATGCATAAATCCTGGTAGAGTAAGACAAGACGGTGTTCAGTGAATTCTTGATTACATAGGGCAGTGATGGCATAAAGAGAAAACTCCAATAATCCCAACTTTTACTTTTTATAATGCTCATCATTTATGTTAAGAATGTATTATTACTTGTGCACGTTATTTTTTTATTGTTTAATGGGCTCTTTAGAGTTTTCTACACCTGACTGCAGATCTTTTCAGCAGTGTTAATGTCATTGTTTGTAGTCATACTCCTACTGCTCAGGTTTTATGTAAGTCCTGCTTTTATTGGAAAACAAAAATACTTGTGTTTCAAGTTTTTCAAAAAGAGCGGGAAATATCAACAAGGATTACATATTCACTCCCATGGAACCCATTAAATGGCCAGTGCACACACAGGTAATCAGGACTTCACTGTAAAGTGATTGAGTAGTCCTGTGATTAGAATCACTTAGGAGAATTCAGTTATTAACTGATGAGACCCGTCAGTCTCAAGATTATCCTATTATTCAATAATCCTTCAATAAAATAAAAATTTTCATTGTTTATAAATATTGAAGAAGAAATGAAATAGCCACCTCAAAACCAATGATGAAAGGAAGATCTTATTTTGATTTGGAAAAAGTTAGTTCTGGAAAATGCACTATGGAGGCGATTTTGTTTGCAAGTATAGATTTTTCGATATAAAATGATTCAAAACAATGATGAGTCAGGAAGGTAAGGAAATTAAAGCTATCAATTCAAGACATGGAATAAGAGGCTGGTGCATGTATATAATTATTTCCCAAAAGAAGTAATTTCTGGAATTTGTCACCAAAGAGATATTTTTGCAAATTTAAAAAAATTCATTTATCTTATTTCTTAAATACATTAATATGAATATCACCAATATAATTTGATTTGGACATCTTAAAATGAGTCATTCTTCATCTGAAAGAGTAAACAATGGAAGCAACATAATCCCATGATGCAATTGAATGTAAGAACAAAAATTAAATATAATTGAATGGAGTTGTTAATCTCTTTGCTAAATACAAACTTAGTGAAAGCTTTCAATGGAAGCAAACTTGCAAGAACTCCTTTTTTCTCTGCATATTTTATTACTAAGATTTTAATAGTTTAATTTAATAACTTTGTTTAGCTACATGAAACAAAGTTACCGGTATGATGTACTCTCACCATTCTATAAGAATACATATTTTAGGAGATTAAATATATTTCTAACTCAAGTTTCAAAAATGATAAAATTTATTTATCCAAATACATAAGATATTGTTGCAAATAAAATGCATGATAAAATACATACATTAAGAGATTCCATTCCTGATGAAAATTTCAATTATCAAAATACAATTTAAAATAACTACCCATCTACTTACAAAAATAATGAGGACTTAGAAATTTTGATTATTGTTAAGTAACTATCATTCATGGTCTCTTGACCAAATAACATTATCCTTGTACTTGTGAAGAATTTTACTTTCCTCCAAAGTTATAACAGCATATACGTAATATAACACTCGATGCTTTGTTTGACCTTGTCAGGTCATCCTTTTTAAAAATTTGCCTCAATAACAACTGCTAACTAGCTCATTTCAACATTACATGATGTATAACAGATTGTACTTCAATGTGGATACAGAAAATAACCAAAACAAGACAATTATACATCTCAATGATTTGCCTTAGTTATATGTAACAAATGTATAACAAATATTATATTCATCTAAATTTTGCATTGTGACAAATAACTTGAAAATAAAATATTACAATACATTGCATCTATACCTACCAAATGTAAAGGCACAATAGCAGCTTTGCTGGAATTTATTGAGGATCAATACTTTAGATATGCATAGAAGCTATTATGATAACCTCATCATAAAGGTCATACCTAAATTTTGGTTAGAAAGATAAAACTGTATTGCATCACACAGCTTGAACACAGCCATGATAGCAAGATTGATAAGGGTGGCTAATTACTATTAAGGCATTGTCAGGGACTGCAGAAATAAAAAATGTTACTTTAATAGAGAAAACATTATACTTATCTCAGAGGGGAAAAACCAATAATTGAGTTTTGAATATGCTAAAATTATAAATGCATGCACAATTATATAACAACAGAAGGCAAAATTCATAGATTCATACACTCAGAGATGAAAATCAGTCTTAAGTGAAAGAGATTACCCAAAATACATTATGTTTAGTTGGTAAATACCTCTAAAGTATAACAAAATGTCAACAAATACCACTTCATGCCTCGCCGTCCATTACTTTCTTGGCAAATCGTGGAAGTACAAAGGCACACCGATGAATTTCAGGACTATAATAACGCAGATCCATTTGGCTTTGCTCTTCTTTGCTCAGTATTCGTAAGGGCTCTTTGAAGTTGGTTTTCTTCAAGAAAGAATGATGTTTTAAGTTAAACTGTAAATACTA
The DNA here is from genome assembly GCA_000376725.2 of Ladona fulva. Classification (NCBI taxonomy): domain Eukaryota; kingdom Metazoa; phylum Arthropoda; class Insecta; order Odonata; family Libellulidae; genus Ladona; species Ladona fulva. The sequence goes on along the minus strand of KZ308942.1, from coordinate 195,369 downwards.
ACTTAATAATGGTTAAGAGATAAAGATTTAGGAAAGGCTATATATACCAGTACCACAATATCTACTTATTCAACACCCAAAATCATGTGTTCACAGAAGTGGCAAAAAATCAAATATCTAGAAAATTATCAAATTTTTATCTAATCCTGCCATACATCTGCTACAAACATTTTGTACTGACATTATTAAATGTCTGTGCAATTTGCAATATCATTGCCTGCACTTTTAATTAATACAAATGAGGAGTGGAATGCAAAATTTCAACTACAAGACTTATTATAAACTCGTATGAAGTTAGCGAGCTGAAAACTGAGTAAAATGCTTATTTGCAAATTATCAAATTGCCTTCATCATATGTAAAAATGGGACAGCCATAATTTGTATTTTCCTCATGAATTGTGTGGAAAATACAAAGTGAGGCTGTCTCATTTATTCATATGGCATTCCACAGAATTTGGTCATTTCCTAACAATTATATCCATAATGTGGAGGTACTTGTGAAAAAGTAGCTTATTTATGTCAAGAAAGTTGAGGTATGAATATTGAATATACAAATGAATAAACAATGATACTCACAGGATTGAGTCCTCCAAGAACAAATCCTATTTGACCAGTTGGGTATGTTGGCACAAGACAATAGCCATATGCAGCAGAAGAGAATTCAGTTTGGCAAAACTTGTAGACACGGCTTGCAATGTCTAAACCGGAGCCAGCCCAGATGTTTTCAGCCTGGGAGCAGATTATTCCTCCATCACGAAGAGCTGCTTTCATTAGTCGAAAATAACTTTCCTCAAAGAGTGCCTCTGCTGGACCTGGATTAACCAATCACACAATTAATACATTAAAACTAAAAATGAACATCTTATACTAAACCTTAGAGAACTCAATCAAGACAAATATGATACACAATTAAAGGTAAACATGATGCCTTGAAGGGATGATATGGAAAATTGTATTTAAGTTATATCAGCAAGAACAACTTGGAGAGAAGGAAGGTAAGTTTTAGTTGAGGAGAGGGGGCATCATGTAATGATACAGTATTTTAGCATTTGTATCCCCAAAACAGGCAAAAAGTAAATCAATGACACTGCATTAATAAAAAGTAAATATTCCTCTTTTACATTTATGCAACAGGTGAAGCGATTCCAAAAATACATGTGAATAAAACATTTACAGAAAATGACTGATAAACCTGTATTTTTTTCTATAGGCTATGGTGAAGTTCAACACGTCTTGGCGTGACTCAAAGAGCTTCAATGGCACACAAAATACTCTCCAAGTGCTTGCTTACAGCTTAAGGAAAAAAAAATTGATAGAAATTTCTAATCATTAGGGGAGATTTGGAAACACGATTCCCCTACTTGGTGGTATGCCATAACAAAATAAATTAAATAAGGTTGACTAACACTTTCATTAAACACAACCACAAAACATGAAATTACACAACCAGGGTTTCAAATGAATGGCATCATCATCAGGTTACATAACCTACCCACTGGATCCGACGAATCTGTAATAATCACATCAAATTCTTTCTGATGCTTGCCCATGAATTCAAATCCGTCTCCAATATGAAGGGTGAGTTTGGGATTGTCAAATCCGGATGCCATGAAGGGCAAGTATTTTCTGGATAACTCAACCACGCGCTCATCTATTTCACATTGAATGATAGTTTCTACATCAGGATGCTTGGCAACTTCTCTTGCTACGCCACCATCACCTCCTCCTATTATGAGTACCTAGGCAGATGATACAAAATAAATCGCCTTTATACAAAAGAATTATCGATTACATAATAAGACCATTCAAGGACAAATTATGTAAAAGCGTAATTAGGTACTTCCACAATATTCACTGGTGTCATCAATGAAATTTTCATTGCCCGCTTTCGAAAACTTACTAAAAGAAATGCGAACAATTCTTTGGAATGTACCCACAAGAAAAGATTTACTTATGCCACGCTTTGGACAGAATGAGAATGAGGGAAATGTCCATTGCTTTTGCCACACATTCCACCAGGATACCTTTTTCGGGCAAGGATGACTGCATAATGGTAAAAATGAGATCATTTCTTGGTAGGAGAACTCATCTGCTTCAGTACACTGAATTATTCCATCTAGCGTTAATACTCGACCATGAGACTTGCTGAAATGAAAAAAAGAATTGCACTGGAAATGTACTTCGGAATCACTTAGAAGAATATGTCGACATATAGAGTAGGTAACCGATAACTTACGTTTTTAAAACCATTATGTCTTGATATTTGGATTTTTCAGAATGTATAATTTCTTCCACTTCCAAAGAAAGGCACATACCTGGCCAAAGAGGACAAAGCTCACTAAACCACCCTTTCTTTAAGGCATCCATTTCAGCACAAATTAACCAGAAAAACACTGTACTATATGCGGAAGTTAATTCTTAACGCAGCAGATTGCAACGTTATAGTTAGAGGACAAGAAAGCAATGACCCTCCAGCAAGATAGACAACGTGGAAAACTACTGCTATTAAAATTACAGATACCATTTCTTTATCTATGAAGTTCAAAAAAATGAACAAATATCAAAATTAATATTTAAATAAAAACTAAAATATTTTATTTTAAATGCCATAAAAATGAATAACATGTTATTAAAATGAAAAATAATAGAAGCGCTTGAACAATTGAATAGTGCGCCCGGAAACTTCATGACGTAACGTTGTTTACATGAATGAAGTGGCATTATGTTGATTATTATCGGCAATAAACCAAAATATAGTACAATTATTCAACGAATGAAAACTCTCTCTTCCTTTAAAATGAAGTGAATAAAATTTAAATTCCAGCCTATCACATTTGTAAACAAATTTTAATTGTTTTCCTCTCTATCTCGGCAAATTAAGAACTTGGTAATTGACGTGTATGATTTATGCGTTGTATTACTATTTAATCATTGGATAAATAGCTTTAGAGCTCAAAAACTGATTGCGCAGACTCTGAGACAAATTTTAGCCTGCTAGATGATCGTATGTTTTGTATTATTTACCATTGGAGGCCATATTGAAGTTTATGTAGAGTTGCCATATTGAGGTTCATGTAGGCCCTTCGCTTGTTGTCTCCTATCTTCCTTTACAATGGAAGAAACTAAAATTATATACCATATCGACGACGAAGAGACTCCTTATTTAGTTAAGTTGCCAATAACGCCTGAACGTGTCACATTAGCTGATTTTAAGAATGTATTGAATCGACCAAACTACAAATTCTTTTTCAAGTCTATGGACGATGATTTTGGGTGAGTGAACAAGTTTTTCCTTTATATATGTTCGACTAATTCCCTTCAATGATGTGTATATACACGTTTGTGTTACATTAAAATGCTATAGCAAGAATCGTTTCTAAAACTTTCGTGTGCAATAGATATGTACTGTGAAAATCTAGTACGCGATGACAGGAAAACCCGATTCATCTATTATGTACAACTACTGCGGGTGGCATAATTAAGTGTAAAATATCATTTAATCGTAGATGTATTAAGTGTTTCTTTTTTATATTACTTCGTTTATATAATATTGTCTACTGTCATAATTTTGACTTTGACAATTTCAGTGTGGTGAAAGAAGAGATTATCGACGATGATGCTCATCTTCCTTGTTTCAACGGCAGAGTTGTTTCGTGGGTACGGATTGAGTAAAACATTCTGTTTGCTCTTTAACTTAACTGTGTTTCGTTCGAATAATAGTCATATTTTGGACTGTTATACTTGAGATTCTTCCTCCGTCGCCGTTCTCGAAACCGATCAAAAAACTTCATCATATGGTCAGCTGTAAAATTCTTTAATATTTCGATTTCTTGAAATTTCAGCTGGTTTCGGCGGAGGGAAGTAATGTGTCAGATGGAACATCACAATGCACTGAAAGTGTCGCACATTCAGATGTCAAAGTACCATTGGAACGAGGATTGGAAGTTCAGCCACCGCCTCCTTTCCAGTTTGTATTTAAATCTCTTAATAATGATAATTCAATATTGGCATTATTGTTTGAGTATTCTCTTAATTATGACTTATTGGTCTACCGTTTTTTAACTTATGATAGAGCCAGTTGAAAGTTTTTTACTGTTTTAGTATAATTTCACTGGATTTCGTTTCTTCTTCAGCATTGGAAACGTTGGACATGTTGGTCGCACGAACATTGAAGATTCCACTTGCACTGAAACAGAATCCATTATCAGTTCCAGGCAAGGTCAGTAAAGACATTTAGGCTAATGAATATTCTTGTTAGTGCTTATTTGTTATTTTGCATTTAATAATCGCGAAATTCATTTGCGTCTTTAAGGTCATCACAATATACACAAACCGTCGCGACATCACGCTGACAAGTATGATAAATTCAACAAATATAACGGTAAGTTACTTCCGTTTCTGTGATTTAATATCTATTCTAAACAATGCTATGAACTGGGTGTGATGTATCTTTAGCATGTCTTGTTGATAATACGTTGCATTGTTTCTTGTGTAAAGGAGATTAATGGTTAGTATTAAGGCTTACTTAATACTAACCCATTCAGAACTTTAGGAAGTGTTACTTAGTGATCGTTGTGCAGGTTTTGTTTGTATTCTGTTAACATCCTACTTCAATCAACTAAAATTATTCCTAACTCCCTCACAGAAGATATTTGATCATTTTCTTATATCTGCATTTGTTATATACCAGAAATTTAGGAAGTATTAAGTTTTTTGATTCACTCAAAAATTTTCCAAGTTCCAAACTATTGTAGTTTCTTGAATGTTCTTAGTCTTCCATTGATTTGTAGTCTGGTAGTTTTCTCAGTGATGAATTGTGTGTTTTGAAACTAACTAGAGTTGTTTTATCTGTCATCATTCCTAATGCAAGGGTTAGGGTGTTTCAGTTATTAAATTACTAGTTAGTTTAAATTGATGTCACTATAATTATCAAAACATGCTTCAGGTATTTCCATTTTAAATTTTTTGAGTTAAATATGTTTTGCTTTATTAGAAAGCTGTATCACTGAATAAACTGAAAATAATAGCCTCCGTTTCTTAGTAGCTGAGTCATATTTGTTAGAAAATTTTATTTCCATGAATATGTAGTGACATTCATATTGATATCAGGTGGATCAAGCCATTTGCCAGGAAAACACTGGATTGCTCTTGCACCGAGCTCTAACTCCTCACCAAGCTGTAACTCTTTACAGTAATGTTTTATTGATACAATGCAGAGTTTAGGCTTAAACTTAGTGTTTGTGTTGCTGAACAGTTCTGCTTATGCATTTACAAATTATATGGGATTAAGGTCATGTGATATTTGGAACCTATCAGCCTTTTATTTAGCTCTACTTTGTACATAAGGTCTTGAAGCGTAAAATTTTATAAATGACATTGTGATCGAGAATGAGAACAAAAAGTAATCTAATGGTTTACATTACTTTTCATTCCTCCATTTTTTTGTTTTATAACCTTGTAGTTAATATTTTATTCTCTTGCCCTTCTCAAAGGTCAGTTGTAGGTTTATTTTCATCTTACATAACATTTTACACACACAAGTATTTAGAATATTATTATTTTGACTTAGGTTAACTCAGATGTGTTTTTATTAATAATAATCGCTAAAATAAGATTAAAAAATCTTTTTAATTGATGATTGAGCTGATGTTAAAAGCATGCCCAGTTTCAGAGAGGCTAGTAAATAATAGCCAGTCTGCGTTTTATTCTAATTCTCTATTTTAGAAATAATATTGACTCTTCTTTCTGTCAGTTATTTAAGCAGCATCCTTTTAGGGTTCACTAGGATATATCGTTGATTACAAAGAGAAAATTAAACTATATTCATTCTAATCAAATATGTTGTGAGAGGAGGAAGAAAATGTTGTTCTTTTCTTGTAATCAGTAGCTTGGGAGAAATGGGGGGTTATAAATTTATATAAAATATTCAAAGGGAATCTCCTGTTTTTATTTCTATGGAAATTGTTTTCAATTTTACATAATTAAATGATCCTGTCTTTGTATTGCTTCTTTGCAACAGAAGATGGCTAGTATTTAATTTATATTTTTGTTGTCAGATTATCAAATGAAATTATTTAAGATCTTATTTCTTGTCGAATTTTTCAATCCCTTTCTGATTTTCTTTTTAGTTTAAATCTTTTTATCTACCTGAATTATGTACAGTATTTTGTGCCATGCACATATTAAAAAGCTTTTGACTAAATCATCCAGTAACTACTGTGTTGTTATTCTTTGTAATATAGATGAATAGTGTTCCTTATTTGCCTTTTTAATAATAATATTATCAATTTATTTTAGTTTTTATGGATATAATTGATCTTAATTATGTAAGAAATTGTAAATCATTCTCTCACTGAAGCCATTCTAAGCTCTAAATGTAATTTTAAGAGAGGCTGTTTGCTAGAAAACTTATTGCTTAATGGCCAATTGTAATAAATATAGTTATGTATTGTCAGAAAATCCAGTGGGGGAAATAGTATCAGGTATGTGTAGTCAATATTTTTCCACTTCTAAGATTCTAGCTGTAAATTTTTGTTTGCTTTCTCCTCAAAGGAAAACTTAACAATATTCCGATTCTGTATTTACTTTGGTAAATTGTTAGTGATTGGTTTATGGATTAGGATAGAAAACTAGAATATTAGACTTGTATTAGGATAAACCATATATAGCAGAGCGATATCCAGAAGAACCACGGTGCTTTTAAGCCTTATGCCCATGGCAAAATCATGCTTTCAAACCTTTCGTCTGAGACAATTCTGGCAGTACCTGAAATATTAATGCAAGGGAAAGGATTAAGTTTATTCTGTGCTATAATTTTGCAACGGAAAGAATAATATGTAATAACTTAATACAATCTTTCTGATTTTTTACTGTAGTTCTATATTTCTATTTTTGAAATCGCGTTAAATTGATTGTGTCATATCCTTCTATCTGCAGTGCTCTTGAAAATAGTTCTTATACCACTGGTTTGGTTTGGTATGCCTCAACCTAACAATCTTTAGATCTGATTCCAGGAGTAATCTTACTGAAATTTGCCATAGCTTTGAAAATAATTGTGTATTAGTAGGAGCCAATGTAAAGGCTAGTTGTCAGAAATTGTAAAATATGCATATGTATGGTTAATTTGGTATATTATTTTTTTCTTCTATTTGTTAACCTGACATACTAATTCTTGGAGTATTTACCTATTCAACTCTAGATTAGGTACCATCCTCCTTTTAACTTAAAAATTAACATTTGCAAATTAGCCTTATTGTGGGTATCTCTCAAATTCACTGGAATTAAATGGTAGACATTAACTTTCCCAAATTAGGTGAGTTTTCTTTTTCCCTTCTGCATTTTATATAAGTTATTTTAGGCTGACTTTTATTTGCATCCTATGCTTTCCCATAAAAAATTTTGATTTTATTACTCCTTAAATTATTTTATGGATAAAAGAAGTAGTGTTGCTATTCGATTTCTGTTGTCTTATTTCTGAATTTTAACAGAATAACTCATTCCGTCTAATATTTCTTCTTTGATAAAAAATTCTTCGTGGCCAGAGCAACTTGGTTTCCTGAAAAGAGATTTTTTGGGAGTTTTTATTTGCAACTTAACAAATTTGCTGCCACTGATTCTCATAAGCATCAAGCCTGTTAACATACCTGTTATGCCATTGACACACATGTTCATCATAGCTACAAGGGTTTTCCCTTTGTTGAAATGTTGGCACTAGGGTTAGCATCACCAAAATGCAGAGGCAGTAAACACAATGACTATTTGAATGATGCATAGATTAGGTTAGTTATTTTACCTTGGCAAATCTTTGTCATTATTCACATTAGTTGTCATTAATAAAATATTCATCAGTTCTTTCTTGCAATATTTGAGAATCAACAGAAAGATTGTTGTTAATGTTGGATTGGGTAGTTTGACAAAGTTTTCATTGACTTTTCATACTGCTTGTCTTAAACAGAATCTTTTTCTATATTTTATACTTTATTTTTCTATTTTTACTACCTTTCTTGTTGAGTATATTCTGTTGCATATACCAATTCCTTGATAGCAGGTTATTCATAAGATGAAGTTATTAAGTCATGTTTTCCCCTAAAACAAAATAAGTAAATAATATGTTATCTTTCTTGTTATTTGATGACATTGCATCTTTTTACAGGGGAGCAGTGGCACTGGATGGGCGTATTGAACCAGGAGATATGATTTTACAAGTTAATGATATAAATTTTGAAAATATGTCAAACGATGAGGCTGTTCGTGTACTTCGTGAAGTGGTTCAGAAGCCTGGGTATGTGTTCATCATTTTTTTTTTAACCTTTTGTAAATGTATTCAACTTCTGTGTAATTGGCTTTAAGTTTTGACATAAAGTTTTTTTTCCAGACCAATCAAGTTAGTGGTAGCTAAATGCTGGGACCCAAATCCAAAGGGGTATTTCACTATCCCTAGGACAGAGCCTGTTCGACCAATTGACCCTGGTGCTTGGGTTGCCCATACGGCAGCTATTAGGGGTAAGTTGAAGGCTAAATAATTATAGCATTTTTACCTTAAAATACCTGTAAGAAAAAAAGAAGGTTGGAACACGGCTGTTTATGAATTAGAGCCCAAAATCTGGGCTTCCCAGAAATCAGTAATCCGGAGCTTCCTGTTTGTCTCTGAGCGCGAGTTCCGCTTGCCGAAAGACAGCTTACGGAGTGTTTTTAAACCTCTAACTTAAAATACCTTCTTATCGTGAAAACCTGTGCTAATCAGATAACAAAATACGTATCTCTTTCTGTTTTCTAAATTTGCATTAATTCTGCTGCCTAAAAGTGAATTAAATCTTTTGAATATGCCTGTTTAAAAAAACATTTTTCCATCACACTTAAATCTATGCTAACATTTTTCTGTCTGCTAAAATTTAATTCCTTAATTCATGACATCATGTCAGTGTAAGACATCAGTATTTTCATTACAAACCATTGGCTTATGCTAAATCAGGAAAGAAATTTATCACATATTATATGAATGTGTTATTAAATTAACTCTGAAGATAGGAATTGTTTTTCTCAAATATTACTTTAACCTTTTGAGTGTTAATCATTTCCTCCAACAGAATATCACGCTACTCGCTTCTATTTGAGGCATTTAAATACCCCCAGGGCGCACGATTTTTGGGAGCTTTAATTGCTTCTGCACTGTGTTATATAATTCATTATATTTCATGAAATAAAGGTGATAAAATGTTCAAATAAAAAACAATATTCAGTCAGAATTGGCAGCAAAATCGTAAAAATATCTTGAGTTGGAATCGAGAAAAATGGTCTTACGAAAAAGTCATTTTTAAAGAAAATATACTTGTGGCTCTGCTCTTAGTCATCCCTTTCGTGTAATTTTCGTAAGGACGCTTTCCTCATTCATCTCGCAACAAAGCAAAGGAGATCAGAATACGTTTTACTTTCAAGGTTGAAGCCCATCGGTCATCTGGCTTCAAGTTTTGAGGGAAGGGGGAACTTTTCCGTCAACTAAGATGTTGTTCACTCTTCGGGTGCGAAGTGGGTTAGAGATTAGAATCTAGAGGAGCTTACTTATGACCGCTTCCCCTTAGTTGGTCTTTCCCCACTTCTACGAACCCAAGATAATCTCTAACATCGGAGGATTCTTTCAAATTTCCAAAACATTTTGATCAAACTTATAATTCTTCCACAATGACAAAATACTTACCTGTAAGCCTGAAAAGTGAAAATGAGGTCTTACATGATGAAATGAATAAAGCGCATAAAATTAAAAAATAATATTATTGAAAAATTATACTCTAATAATTTTTTTGCGTGTGAAATATCTCAAAACATGGGACAATGCACAATCCCACCCCACCACATTCATCGCACATATATCTTGTTTCTCTTCTTTTCTTCTTATTTTTGCACACCACACATGCTTTGCGTGGTAAACCAGACTTACAAGTATCTGACGTAACAAGTTTAGGAAAATGACGACCAGAAAGACGCAGAGGAACATCTTCCTCCGACTTTACGCCACCACCTCTTCCTTTAGGGCCTGCAAATCTTTCCACCATCTCCCGAATGAGGGAGATGTGAAATTTTGCCATCGGAATCTTTTTATTGTTAGAAACACAATGTAGCACGTGAGCGTTGAAGACACTCATGTCCACAACATGAAAAAAAAATTTTTTGTACCACTTCACTGTTTTTCGTACCGACTCTATTGAACTCAAAATCATGTCTTTTTTGTCCACTGCACCCATCCTCTTATTATAGTCCAATACACAATTTGGTTTAAAAATTTTTTTGCCCGTTTTGTAATCCACTTTCGAGGATTCTAACATACGGGAGTCGTGGCAAGTTGAGAGCATCCATACCTCCCTCCTATCGCACCACTTCAATGCCAGAAGAATGTCTGAACACATAAATTGTATGTTTCCTTTTTTTAGCTTCTCCTCCATTTTAGGCATATGCTTCCTATTTTTTTTCACCGTTCCACATGCATTCGTCGCCTTATTATGCAGCCATAAAAACAAGGCTGGGCTGGAATACCAGTTATCTACGAATAGCGTATGCCCTTTCTCAAGATAGGGCTTGATTAGTGTTCCCACAATATCCCCTGATTTCCCTAGCTCATATCCCTGTTCCTCAATGTCTGTTGTTTCACCCGTATAAACGACAAAATCTAAAATATAATTCGTCTCACAGTCACATAGCACGGAAATTTTAATGCCAAACCTACTCCGCTTTGTTGGAATGTATTGTTTGAACATTAGTTTCCCCTTGTAAAGTAACAAACTTTCATCAATACATAAATCCTTATGGGGATACAGTCCATTCCTGAAAGCAGTCCTTACGGAGTCAACTACTAGCCTGATTTTCTTTAGTCTATCACTGTCTGTTGGCGCGGAATTGTCACTAAAATGCAGCAATCTCAGTATCAGCATGTATCTGTCCCTGGACATTATAGCTGGGAAGGCAGGAGTCGACAATAGCCAGTCCTTCGACCAATACTCTTTCAAGTCGAGCTTCCGCATCCTCGGCATTAGGAGTGAAACAGCCAGGAAGCAATACAATTCTGGCACGTTTGTCTCCGTCCATCTCTTGAGTCGAGAAAATTCACTTTCCCCTGAATGCCCTTTGGAGTAGTGGTAGAACTTGTTTGTTTCCAAAACAATTTCTGTTACCAATTTCTCCGTGAAAAACAGTTCAAAAAATGTGAACGGTGAAGAGTCATTACTCACGGGCGCCTTTATTCCGGAACTGGAAGAATCAAAGGGATGAATCTTCGGCACCAAGTCCTTATTTTCCCACGAAATCTCCTCTAGTTTCCTCGTTTTCGGCTTAGAAGGAACATCATCCTCGTCTTCATCTTCATCATCGTCTTCATCTCCATCATCATCTTCGTCTTCGGAGTCTAACTCGACCAAAGCAGATACAGGCATGTTCGATGCCCGCGAAGTTGATGGTTGTGGGTCATCGGCGGTCTGAGAATGAAGTATCTCAAAAGTCGCATCTTCCTCAGACGAAATCTCCTCACTATCACTTTTTGTTAACATTTCAAGCACTTCCTTATCCGATACTTTATTTCTTTTATTATTATTTATATCGTTTATTACTATTATATTAATTATATCACAAAAGCTCCTAGCTTGTCTTAATCCCTGAGTTGATTGCCAGATATTTATGTGTTCGGCTTTAGCCCAATCCCTAATTGCAGCCCTCAGAACAGCAGATGAAATAGGTAGAATTGGCTCTGGGCCAACAGGATCACTGAGAGCACCTCTCTTGGCTAGCTCATCAGCTTTTTCATTTCTAGGAATACCTGCATGTCCTGGTACCCAGATAAGATATATGTTTCGCTGCTTAGCAAGGGCATCGAGCTCTCTGCGACACTCTAGCACCAGCTTAGATCTGCACCAAGATGAGTAGAGTGCCATTAGGGCAGCTCTACTATCGCTGCATATGTGAATAGGGCCAGGTGACTCTATCTCTTTAATGACATGCAGACATGACAGAATTGCAAAGACTTCTGCTTGAAAGACTGTCACATGCTTTCCTAATGAAATAGCTATATTTATTAAGGGTGATTCACAGTAGACCCCCGCTCCAGAGTTACCATCGATATTTGATCCATCCATGTGCAATGCTCTGGATCCATGATGGATGTGTTTCCCTTTACTCCACTCTTCAATCTTCATCTCTTAATTTATTCTCTTCTTCTGGAGAAATTAATATATCGGTAACATCTACCTCATTTTGTCATCTTTGTCAGGAATACATAAAACCTCCTTAAGAGAGAAAGAGTCTTGAAGACTAACGTTTTTCCTAGACAGAGAGTACAATACTATTGATGATTTTATGATTCATTTTTAAATTAATCAAACTGGCGAAGGACGAAGAACTTCTAACTAAGAAATCATTTGTTGCCACTACCACAATTATATGTTAGGTTTTCTAAGATTTTGTTCTTAAAAATACATGGAAGATACCGAAGATACTGTCTTCCTCATTTCATTACTTAAAACAATTTTTAAGTAGTTTCTGGAAAATGTCATATATTTCACAATATTAAAAAATAAAATATTTAACATTCTTTGACTGTAACTGGAAAGAAATTTTAGTAGTAGTGGAAAAGACTGACTTGTCAAGATGGGAATGCATCTATAAACTAGGTAATAGCGACCACAATTACCTGCTAACTCTACACTATTTCATTTTTTTGCATGATACATTATTCTAAAAATACATAAGCAAAAGTTTGTTCAAATTGTGAAAAACAAAATTGTAACACGAGCAAGAAGGATCTCAAGTCTTGAAAAATTACAAGAAATACTGTGCTTAACTTATTCGTAACAAAACTAAAACGAGACTAAGTCTTGGACCCTTAACATCTAGAATTAACTGTTCGATGACCATTTTACAACATTCAAGATACTGTTAAGCATACTAGACAGTGCAGGTGCACTGCGTTTCCATATGGACTCATCAGTCCTTCAAGATTAATTCTGGTCATCTGTATTTTGTTTCACTACTCCTTCCTGAGTAACTTCTCTGATTAAATGTTTGCTATTTTTAGTGCTCAGAGACGTGTAAGAGAAAGAAAGCCCTCCTTGAAATCCTCCAGACAGGCAAATTATCTTTTGATTATTATTGTTTTAAGAGCTTCATACGATTACTGATTCGATATTTACATTTTCAGGAGAGTATCCAATCAGGCCACCATCTGTAAGTACTCTAACATCAACCAGTTCATCTATAACTTCAAGCATGCCAGATTCAGAAAGTAAGTATTCTCTCATTCATTATAGCCTAATTTGTAGTTAGGTCTGTATTAAAACTGTCATATATTTGAGTTTGCAAGTTGTAAATTATCTGATTATATATTTATAAATTCATATGTAGGTATCAATTATTCATTGTATCAAATGGCAGCATTTTCCAACCTTTCTGGTCTCAACTCCTGCTTTTTATCTCCTCAAAACAGCCAAGTCCTACCAAGGGTAAAATTTGGGTTTTAAAATATTTCTAATTTCATATTTATTAATATTTAGTTTGCTGATGAATTTTCAGCAAAATTCTCAAGGGATTTGTTTGCAATGATGCAAAACATTCGAAAGTTAATTTATTCAAATTAATAAAATATAATGACGTTAACTTGCTCTATGCCCCATAAATAGGCTCAAAACATCCTTTATTGCAGGAATAGTCCACCATTTGAAAATTGTAAGCCAGAATTGGCCCTAATATCTGACACAAAAATTTTTGGGAATATGTTTGATTTCTTAGTGTTTGATTTGTGATCATGAAAAAATGTACAACTGACTGAATGATTAAAATGATAGATTTTTACAGAAAAGTAATTTTTTTCCTCAGAATTGAAAGCACAGGTTATATATTTATTGAGTTTTTAAATCTCATTTATGGATAATTTTTAATTGAGCCATAATAAAATCATTAGAATGCTGTAGTTCGTCTAAAAGATACAGATACAGTACATGCCAATATCGAATGAATCAAGAATCACCTGTTCTTGAATACCTTGGTATTAAAAGGTAATAAGCCAGCTGAGATAAGTCAAATGCTGAAAAATATCAATTTATCCTAAATTGAGGAGTCTGAGTGTCTAATCTGAATATATATATTTATATTCAGATTAAACACCTCAATTTAGAATAAATTGATATTTTTCGGCATGTGACTTAGCTCAGCTCAGATCAGATATATATATAGTTGAGATTTTCAGTTACTTGGATATAATATTTTCTCTAATTATGTTGATATTTTAATTATTGAACCAAATTTACCTTTCAGTATTAATTATCTCTTATGATTTAAAATTGTTCAAATATCAAGCTACAATGGATGTAATGTATGTTTTTCATCTACAATTACAGGGCCCTTTGAAGAGCTCCACCTCTCTGTATCTACTGATATGGCAACTATAGTTAGGGCTATGGCAAGGTCTGATTCAGGCCTTGAGATCAGAGATCGCATGTGGCTGAAAATCACCATTCCCAATGCATTCATTGGTAAGAGGTTTAATAATTAGTTATTATTATTATTTGAGTAATTGTTACTTTCATCAATAGATTTTATCTAATGAAATGATGAAATGTTTCAAACAATGAATGATTGATTATAGTTATGTAATAAAAAATTAATGCCTTAAAGTTTATTGCGTTTTTATATATTTACCTCAGATATCCAGATAATAGATTTCTCATTTTAAATTGAAGTGATATTTTGTAGTATGATTCTTGTCTGCTCTTGTATAACTATTTGCTATTTGTTGTATGTCAAATTTGTTTGTATTCCACGTCATAATTTCTATCTGTATTGCTCTTCCTAGAATATTGAATCTCCTTTATGCATTTACTTCTGTGGAGTACCTTTATTTATGGAAAATAGTTACTGTATTTTCTGGCCCATAAGATGCACTTTTTCCAACGAAATTTAAATCAACCTGCATCTTATGAGCCAAGGGTGAGAATTTTTTCTGATGTCAGGATTAGCCATAAATGGTAATTGTAAATGTTATGCTTTGACTCATGGGTTTTCTCTTCTAATCATCACAGAAGCCTTTCTAGCAATGTTGAGCTTTTGTTCCATTCCTCCATAGATTGAAACTCTTTTACTTATCTCCTTAATTTGTTTCACTTATAAGCAGCTTATGTTTCTGTGTGTATAATCTCTGCCTAGCACAGTTGAAAATCATGGTGCATCTTATGGGTGGGGAAGTGCTGTAAATCTGTAATCAGATTCAAATTTTCAACATAAATTGAAAATTTAAATGTTAATATGTAAATTTTCTTTGATGAAACTTTCCCTTGCCAAATCCCTCATTTTCTGGTGATTGATTTAATACTTGCATTCAGATTACCTATTTTGGCAGTAGTCAAAGAAATCCAAATTTTTCTCTTGATAGCAGAGTGATGCCATTATTTTCTTTTTGTTTTTTATCCTCCAATTATAGACCTTAAAATCTATGGCTGTTATGATATGAAGAGCTTACTCTTTGTCATGTAAAACTTAAAATGTTGTTGCGTTACATTCATAAGGTTACCTATGAAATGGTTCTAAGTTTGTGAAATTTTATGGATGTTTAAAATTTATTTTTTAATTAATTTCTCTTTTCTCATGTCCATCCCATTGTTACCATTAGCTTTTAATTCTGAAAATTCTCAAGGGTTAAAACTCACCCATTAAAAAAACCAATAATTTTTTCTCAGCTTTTCAAATGGAACAGTTTAATAAATATTTGTAGTAGTATAAGTGTCATCATCCTTATGACTATAAAGTATATACTACCTTACTTACTTAGGTGCTGACGTAGTTGATTGGTTGCACACCCATGTGGAAGGATTCGTGGACCGAAGGGATGCTCGCAAATATGCATCTCAGATGTTGAAAGCTGGCTACATTCGACATACGGTCAATAAGATAACCTTCTCAGAACAGTGTTACTATGTTTTTGGTGATCTTTGTGGAGGTAAGAAATTATAAACTTTTGAAATCTTTAGTTGAAAGTAAATTCCCATTACCTTTTGTTGTTAGAAGAGTAACTTCATTACCAAGTTTCTTCAATAACAACTGTCATAGTTCATCTTGACTTTTAATAATTATTAACCCATTTGTACTTTTGACATCTGTAATTGTTGTGAACCTCCCATAAATGCACTGCAACTGCCATAGTAAATATCTTACAGAAATGTTATAAGAACTTTTTTGAATCAATTATGATTTCTGGTATCCCTTTCCAACCTATCCAGTACTTTTAATCACCTGCTATTTGACATGTAGTTGATTCATTGCTTAGAAAACTTTAGATTCTGTGAAATCCTTGCAATTTGATTGATTGATAATACCTTTTGAGCATTATTGTTTTTTTTCTATTTGAATATTTTACCTATTGATTTACTAATTGATATGTTTACTAGTTATCCTTGGTGACATTGTAAAGCCACTGGTAACATACCTGTTGCTATTTGCATTTTCAATTATACTGCCTTTAAAATTATCACTAATTTACTTTAATGTCTGTGTCATTTTGTATATTCACTTTTCTATTCCAATTTTCTCTGTCCAATTTTTATTTTTAATTAATATTCTCCTTATGTAACTATAGATAAATTTCCTAAGCAATTCTTTTCCTCAATTCCACCCACAGTATTTTTCATTGCAATATCAGCCATAGATTAATGAAAGTCTTGATATTTAATTGAGCTATCATCAGGTATCATTTTATGCCAGTTTTCATTGATAAAGTTAGGTTGAAGACTTGATCTATTTCGGAATCAATATTTTAAATACATCAAAATTATGGACACAGATTTTATTTTGTTTTCTTTATTTTTCATTAATGAATTCCTATAGCATAAATTTAAAAAATTGAGGAATGTTAATCAATGCATTGTATTTCTTCATTAGTTTTGCATATGTTATTGCATAGAAGTTCATCAACAGGTATTTGATGTTTCACACTTTTGTACAAATATCTTGATGCCCTAAAGCACCAAACTCGATGCAATTTTGAAATTACTAGGAGAGTAATTCATTGTTCTCCACTTGTCATTCTCATGAAGACTTCAGTTTTTGGAGTTAAGATTTGTAGGATCAAAAAAAATACTTAATTATAATTTATTTTAAAAATTCAGTATTTGATAATAATTTTACATGTTTACTGAGTGATATAAGTAACAAAAAATTATGACCAATTTTCGAGTTGTGTTTTTGAGTGAAACTACAGTTTATTTTTCCATCTTTATATCACTCAGTGTGAGTGAGTTATCAGGAACCAAAGAATGGTGGTTTCATAACACAAAACTATGAAGATGGCTACCAAGTTGGTGGCCATCTTCAAAGTTGGTAGTTGGTAACCAAAAAATCAGTTTCCCAAGAACTTACCCAGCTGATAACCTGTGAGAATGTTCTACATATTATTTGCTGAAAAAGAGTTGCCTTTCTGTGAAATCCTTGCAATTTGATTGGTACCTCTTGAAATTTTTTTTTTCGATTTGAATATTGTGTCTATTGATGTACTAATTGACATGTTTAATTGAGGATTTCAAAGGAATTAGTATCATACAAGTGTAAATTAAAATTCAAGGGTTTATAATCTAGATTCAGAAAGAGACAGATAGTAAAAGTTCTTAATAAGGGGACTATGTAGAATTGTTTCAGTTCAGAGTTACAGGCAAGTTCCCGTAGATTATTCAATTTATGTTCACTGACAGCCTGTGAGAATTTTTTTCATATTAATTGCTGGGAAAGAGTTAGGGCTTTCTGTATTTAAATGCAATCATTCTTCTAGGCTTTAAAGTATATATTTTTGCACTATGAATGGCAATCTTCAACCCAATAACTGCTTTTCATTCTTTATTGTTATTTATTATCTCACACCCACTGTTGTACATTATTTGAAGGTTTGTAATGTATAAAAGAAATGGGAAAGTATTTAGCACATGATTGGCATGTTAAACAAAAATGGAAAATTCATTTAAAGCAAGCAATCCTTAGAGTGCATCTGAGATACTTGTCCGGAAATTTGCATTGACTGACTGTGGTGTCAAAAGATTAAAATTCTATAAGAATTTCTGTATCTGGACTGCAACTTGGGTTTTTGTTGCTGAGAAATTGGTGTTAGGGGGTGTATTCATTTGTTAGCAAGGTTTCAGTGTGTGTATTAGTCAATCTTGTGCATAGGTTAGTCCTTCCGAATTTCGTCTTTAAATTTCTATTTCTTACCTTTGTGATATTTATTTTCTTATTATACAGTTGTACTGCAGATAGACACTGGGTCAGGTTATGCCATTTAATTAGTCCATATTCAATAACTGAAACTATAATTCTAAAAGATGTACAAATATACAAATACAAAACATTTGTGTATAAACTACCCTGCCCATAGCTACACTTGTTTACAAACAACTTATTTACAATTTAAACACCTATAATTTTATATATATCTGTAGAAAAAATTATGTACATTTAACAATCAACCCTCATATTTCCTCTAAATTCATATGTATACCAATACAGAATACAGTACTAAAACTAAATTTCAATCCAACTGCTGTAACTTACAGACACTGCTGTTAAATAGTTATAATTTATCATTTTAATTTGCATTACCTTGAAATAGCATTGATACTACTTTTTAAAATTGCTCAAGTAAGATTTTTCAGGGTTCCTGATAGGTCTTTACGGCTACTGTAGTGGTTGCAGGCCCTACAGGGTCTCCATCATGTTTCACCTTACCAGGCACTCTCCTACTTGTCTCTCATTTTGTTATCAGCAGGTTCACTTGTCTATTTATTTTACATGTCCATTCCTTTGAGGAAACATTAGACATTTTTTAGGAAAGGTTCAAAGACTTCTTCTGGTATACTGTTTCATTTCTTGATAGTCCAGTTTAGAAGAGTATTTATGATGTTCAGGTTTTTTTTATACATCTCTTTATTTATTTGTGATTGTGTCTAATCAAGTAATCCGCCTACTTAATATTATCATGTATTTCCTTATACATGGGGATTACCACGAATACCTTATACCATATTCTCAAGCAATGGGGGAATAAAGAAGTACAATTGTAAATATTTAGTGAACAACTTTTAGTTGAAGAAGTTTACCATACTTTGGTGTTAGACAAAATACATATGACGTGATGAAATTGTTTTTGAATTTGCCAAATTAAATGGAAATTTGCTGGATTGAATATTTTGTTCATAGAAAAGCAAAAAAGAAGAATTTGTAATACATTGCTGACAGTTGATAGCTGTGATCTTTTAAGGGTTGAGGACCTCAGTTAGTGCATATTGCACCTAATTACAAATTTGCCCTGGCAACCATAGATTTTCTTCTTTCAAGTTCTGCAATGAAAGATTGAGCAATGCATGAGTTTTTCGTAATGTATATTTTGTATTCTTTCAGGTAGATAAAATGTACAGTAAGATTTAGGTCCTTTCAGCGAATGAGAGTAGATTATTGAAGTATTACCTGCAAAAAATTAGAATAGAGAAAAACGTTTTTAAGTCTTAGTCTATCGTCAGTCAAAATAATTGTTCCACAGAAAAACTTAAATACGAAACAAAATTTTGTTGTTTATTTAAAGTTTAAATGTAGAACTGTTTGGAGTTGTGAGGTTTTTTTGTCAAATGTTGTATGGAATGTCTGTAATAGTAGTAGTAGTAATTTTAAAAGTGCTTCAACAGCTAAGATCATTTACACAGCCCCCACAGGGAATCAAACCCAGGACCACTTAGTTATGAGAAAAATATCAATGAATAGGAATCACTTAGGAAATTCAGTATAATGGGTGTAGTACCAATTTTGTTGATTATTCTTTTTTATGAGTGTTATTGCAATGAAATTGTGTCATTATACTTGATATTCTACATTTCCATGAGTTTCATTCTTCATATTTGAAAAAATGAAATTCAACTGGAAGTTTATAGAATTTCAAGTATTAAAGAAAACTGGATTTTAAAGAAATTAAACAAAGAATGACTGGATTTTTGAAGTGAATTTGATGATATTTTTATGGATCATCCCTTGATGATCCTTTTAGGGATCAAATATATATATTTTTTTACAATATATCATGGAAATCAGGGTACCAGCTTTAATGTGGTTAATAATTATAGCCTTAAAGATCTTTATTGTTCCTTTCAACTGTGAACTGAAAACCAATTGAACCTTTTCATTGGGACAGTTGTTTCTTTTAGGCAGACATGAAGGTATAAAATTTGATAGGTTTAGTTAGATAAATGAATTAGTGCTTCTGGTTTTACTCAGAGGATTCTCTTCTTACAGTAAAGTAAGCATATTGTAGGCCTTTTATGCAGAAAAGCTAAAGAAATGTGATGCATTGAAATCATTTACACATCCTAGAACAGAAATTGGATTAGTAATTTATACATTTTATTTACTCAAAATATACTTTTGGCATCATTACCTTGAAATGCAAATCCATTATCATGAACCTGAACATTGTTTCTTTTTTAACAGCCTTCTCAACTATTAAGATACATAACTCTGAGGATGGAGCTGTATCTTCTTCAGAAGCTGACAGAGATACTGTGGGTCCCTTACCCCCTCCCTCCACCCTCACCCCTTGGGCAGGAGGGCCAGGTAGCACTGCCATGGGCCCGCCTGCTCCTCCTCCCCCTGCCTCTGCACCCCCAGCACATATGCCCTACGCTGGTACTTACCTCCCTCATGCAGGTGGCACTTACACTCCAATGCCCTTCAACTATGCTAATGAGCCTAGTCTGCTCTATGGATACCGTGGTGAGGAGAGCGTTCACAGTGGTTCAGGTAATTTGTTTCATTTGTCCTGTCAACCTCTTTTGTGTCTAAATTAAGCTATCTTGTGTAAAATCTTTATGAACGTTAAGCATGTTTTCTGCCTTCCCATTTGCTTCTCTTTGATGTTTGTTCCACTGTACCATTATGCCTGCTTTGATCTGTGATGGATATCTCATTACTAGCTGCTTGTGGATTTGAATTAATTTATTATTCTGATTTATTGTTAGATTTATTCATTGAAGGTGATTTTGGATTAAATAAGTATTGATCCTTTGTTTGGCCATGTTTATTTTTAAATGTACATTAATATTTCATATTTCTTCTGTAAAGAAATTGCAATTAAGGATGAACATTTTATATTAAGGTTGTTTGAAGGGTATCATTTCATATGTAATATCAATGCTCAGTAAGTCATTTAACTCCTATGAATCATTTTGTACCAATATTTTTATATTTTACGTATACATTGATTAAAAATATATAATTCAATCAAAGAAATTTTCTTTGCATAATGATGTTAGTCAATTCAAGTTCAGAATTCAAAATTTTATTTTTCATTGCCTGGTATTAATATTGTTCTCTTCTCTTGAAGTTATATATAAGTTGATTTAGTTTTCTTAGCCACAACTATAGGATGGAAGAAGAGATCGGAGCTGAAATTTTCTAAAAACTGTTTATGTGTAATGCTCAAAATCTTAAATCCCATTCAGTGAGTGAAACTTTTTTAGAAATATGGCTCTCTTAGATTCATAATGAACTCATTTTATCCTTTGTTGACTTTTACTCTGAAATATATTTATATGTTCTTCAATTTGGGAAATATCTAAGTAACAATTTCTAAATAATGATTATTGAAACTTTTAGAGCAAAGCATAATGCTTGATGAAATTTTCAGTTATAACATATTTCAATTGAGATGAGAGAAATTAAAAAATAAGGATCACAGTTCTATTCAGCTAACTTTGTATCGGTAGTAACCCTATAAACTTAATTGACTTGTCATTGAGTTAATTGACTATTCATTTTTCAAAGTATGAGGAGCTCTTGCTGACATTTTCTTTTTTCGATTAGGGGGCAGTAGCAACGGCTCTGAGCCGAGGAAGGACACGATTGAAGGAGTCCCAAAAGTTAGCCATGGACCAGTAGGACACGGTAGTAGTAGCAACAGTGAAAGTGAAGCAGGGTCATCGCGTCACAGTGGAGGGCGAGGCACAGGTGGAGGAGTGACTGGGGGCAGGAGGTCTCGATCAAGTGGAGGATCAGAGCAAAGCAGTGCTGCTACAGCAACGACCACACCAGCGATGCCTCCAATGTCAAATACAGCTCCTGGCGTTTCCTCACAGTCTCATTCCCTTCAGCAGCAGCAGCTCCCGGAAGACCTCTCTGGAAGCAGGCAGTCTTTCCGTATGGCCATGGGGAACCCATGCGAGTTTTTTGTTGACGTGATGTGAGACAGTCTCGGTGCCTACCCTGGCCCTCACAACCCAGACCACTCTCCAAACAAATGATGACTTTCTTTCCTTATGTTTTGCTTTGCCACTTAGATTCATTGTCTAGTTGTGGCAGCGCATGGAGAGATGGTGGGTTACACAAGGTTGGGATATGGACACCTTTTTGTGGAAAAGTGAATTTTAAAGTGAGGGAACTTGATAGAGGTATTTAATATGGGAGTTCCTTCTGATCTGTGAGCAATATGTAGAGGAGGATATATGTGGTGCATACTCAACATTAGCAGAGGTAGGTTATTTCCTCTCTCTGTTGGTATATTTGATACTTTTTATTCGAGGACTTTATTTGTAAACCGGTCTTGAATGAGAGAACAGGGTCTACAAGGGTATAAATCTATCAAGAGGAGTGATGAATTATAGTATTGTCATTGCCATCACACTTGAAAAGTGGCCACTTGGTGTGAAGGCAAAAGGCAAATATATTTTTCACACATAAGTTCCTTAAATTGCCCTATCTTGTAATCGAAATAATGATTTTCCTCTATACTGATTCCTTTCTTTCTGTCTGTGCCAAAGTAAAAATGAGGATCATTGAGGAAATAGACAGTAGTGCAGTTAACCTTTGTTTCTGCAGACAACTCATATTGTAGCCTGAGAGCATGCATGCCTCTGATGTTCTCTTAGCCTGCCTGTGGCGTGATGCTTAAAGCTCGTAATGCTGCTCATCCAGTAAGGCTGTTTACATCTCATCCTCCTCATTACTTGTTGAAGAAGCAGTGTTGCTTAAGCAAACTATTGCCACATGGAATAAACTAATTTTTTTTACCATTTTTTGCTCTGATGGTTTAACCCAGAGGGATTCCAGATGTTGGACTTAAATTATTTGATTCAATCATGAACTTGTCTTGAAACTGTATATATTGTATCTGCCATTTTCATAGAATGAATAAAATGAAGATGGGTTTGAATGAAGCTATTTTATAGAGCTCTGCATGGTAACTAACCATGTTTGATTATCAAATTGGTTGATTGGCAGCATTCAGTGTTTCTTACAGACCTCTGCTTATGTTTCAAGACCAAGTAACTGTAGCGAGAGTTCCAGCATGACTAGTACTATGTTTTATGTTGTATATGAAATAAATTGTGAAACTTCACTAAGCCTTGACTACAATTTATGTATAAGTTGTGGTTTCATAGAGAGACCTGTAATTAATTTATCATATGTATTGACCAATGCCTGTTGTTTATTTTATGTAGCCTCCAAACACATTTTTCTCAGGTATACTTTTATCTCCTTGTTGCCTTGTTGCTTTAAACCTGTAGCCTATTATCCTTGTTCCTATAATCAACTAGCAAATTTATTTTTGTTATTTCAGTCTTCTGTGACTGTGCATTGATAGAAAGAATCCCCTTCTAATTTAATAGGGTGTCATTCCTTACTGATACACAAATGTATTTTGTAGTTACCAGTATCATGTAAGGTGAAGCACATTCAAGAGGCACTCTGTGGGACTTTTAAAACTTTTTTAATCGGCAAATATATAGCACAAAAGATGATCTAATGATACTATTCAAGTAATTAAGTGAAGCATTTAATTCTTACATTATTAAAGAAGAATGTCGTTATTAACTCTTTAAATGGTTAAATTTGTTTTACTTACATAGTAGATATTTGTTTGAATTTTTCAAGGATCCATTTCTTTGGATTTTTTCACAGTGCCCAAATATTGTTCATATAAGTATTGTATACGTAATGCACAGTGAGATGGTTGAAAGTTATCAGCCAAATAACCCAGTCGCTCACCATTGTAGCCACATTTTTACTTCACAGACTTGAATATTTTTGGCAATGTTTGTATGTTTGTAAGAAGAGGTACGGTGATTTATTTCTATGTATGCATAAATGAATATATTACCTTAATTTGTGAACGTGTATTGTGGTGGTATGAGTTTACTGTAAGACTGTAAAGTTGAATTAAGTGTTGTCACTTATACTTTAATATTTATAGTCAGTTTTTGCTACTGTGCTAAATTTTTTTACTATAGTGTCCTTAAAACTTACAAAATTAGCTGAAATACATGGGAAATCTTAACTTTCAAATGGACATCTGTAAGTTGATTGTAATGTTTATACACTTACTGTTTTCTAACATGTTATACCTTTGAATTATGTGTTGGTAGTTATTATTTGTACAGTTCATGTAAATACATCTCTGAATGATATTTAAAATTTCATTTTAGTTCATTCAATCCTTCTGTGTATACTTGTGGAATGCTTTTTTACGTAGAGAAGTACATTTCAATAAAGGAAATTTTTAGCCACATGTTGTCTTTTACTTAAACTTTTATTGACTCAAAAAGTTAAGTTGTAAAGTGATTTTTTTTAAATATTAAGATGTCATTAGAATGATGCTGCTTTAAATTTAAAGAAAGATTATATTGAAGAAATTTCCTAATATTTCTCAAGCAAAAGATCCGGATAATAATTTCGAGGGAGGTAAGAAACTTGTTCCAAAGAATTAAAAATGGATGAGCTGCATAACTCATCAGCATTAAATATCCATATCTTACTTTTGATACTAAGCAATTATCTATCATATTGAACTATGACAAATTATGAGTGATTCCTAAGCAAGATTTGTGCAATGGGTTTAAGTTCTACCTATCTGGGCATATAATGAGGTGGTTATTAACCAAAGCAATCATAAATCACTCTGAAACTATGTTTGTGTATTTTAACTTATGTAATACGAATTTAGAAAATTATTGATGTATGTATGTGTAATGGATATCATTTTAAGATTGATGCTAAGATAACCATTCCCTACTCATCAAAATCATTAGTAAAAAAACCTTGGAATAAATTAACCCATTTTGTTCCATTTTATCCCTCTGCATCTGACTCGTATATTTTCTTAATCTTTGATGCCATCACTTCAAATTATCTGGTTACTTAAGTTNAGAGATGTTCTTCTGAGAATAAATTTTATCCATTTTGGACTACGTAAACGGCAGTGCAATTAACACTGCCAAGATTTTGCAAAATTTCCTCGAATTTATAAAAATATATGTAACCTATCTGAGAAAAGATTTCTTTTTGTTCTGATTTTCATAAGAATTTCTACAAAGAACTGATGTCCTAGATTTCTAATTTATTTATTATTTTATTTATTCAGTTTAGGCATAGAGCAATTTTAATTCTTATGGTTTAGGCCAGTTTAAAGTTCCAGCATTGGTGTCTTCTACCGATAGGAGGTCATCATAATTCATGGAATGGTAATAACATTTGAAAGTATTTCAACCAAAAAATGGAAACGCTTCTGTTGTTCAGTTGTCTATCCTTTTCAGTTGACTCACAATAAAATAATACAATTTACTTCGTTAAATACTGAGTGAGGGAGGAAAAGTTTTCTAATTATAGCTTGCTACCATTGGTATGATTGGATGTTTATGTTGGTGCGGCTGACGAGGAGCTTTGAAATTTTCCACTTCTGGCTTCTGCTACGGCGAATGCGAGATTGAATTTTGTAAGTTACAACTGCAGTTGTACAATCATGTTTAGAGGAAAATATGTAATTTAATACGTCCCATCAGGTAACAGAAAGAATCGAGTCACTTCTCATTGAATAGAGAGAAGATCACTTTGAGATATTGAATCCACACATCCCATTGATCATGAGTGCTACGTACAATGAATGTTCTTAGTAATAGCAATTTAGCTTTACTAATTTAATTGTGTAAATATTGCGAAGGGGTCCACCCCCGATTCAAAAATAGAACATGAGAGTGAATATACTTACAGTTTTGTCTGTTCGAAATCCGAAAAGCTTTCATTAAGTTTATTGACGCTTTATAGAGGAATGAGAACTTATTAAATCTTCATAAGTTGTAGTTTTTCTTGTCATATCTAGCCCTCTTTAATGACCGACGTGTACATATGTAGAAATAGATATAAAATTGTTGCTTAATTTATCATCACTTGTTGAGCTTTAACGACTACTTCATGTGAAGTTTTCTTAGATATGCCTGGCTGTGCAGCTTTGGGCTGTTCTAACAGAACAGAGACTGGCCATTCTCTAAAATCTTTTCCTCGGGATCCACAGCGGCGTGCGTTATGGACGACGATGGTTAACAGAAAAAACTGGATACCAAAGAATAGTTCATATATTTGTGAGGTACGATAAAACACCATTAATAAATAAATGCATCATTTAGGCATCATTGTAATGTGGATCTTTCTTACTTTTCAGATCCACTTTGATGATAATCAATGGGAAATTCCACGAGTTGATGGAAAAAAGAAATTGAAAGCTAATGCTGTTCCAACTATTTTTGATTTTAGCATAAAGAAGAAACCATATTCAAAAAAAGTAAGAATATTTTTTTAATATTTTTATAATTTTAGATGTAACTATTTGCCAGTAATGCCAATGTTTGTAATGGGTAGAGATTTGAAACTGTCTCAACTCATCTTTAAGATATTATCAGTAATTTTCTGGCCAAATGCCTTAAAGTAGGACAATATGAAGGAAGATATAACCCTTAATTCCATAACTGATTGTGTACTTCCTTAAATGGTTTAATTTGGATAATTTTCATATTAATTTCATATTGCTGTGTGTTTTGAATGTACATGTTAATTTTTGTAGTGTACCTGTCATGTTGTGATTATACAACATTTCTATTAATTTTGATTTTAAGGCCTGGTCTTGTAATGTATAGTTAAAATGGACTTTAACTAATATTCACATGCCCAATGATAGTATTTTATTAGAGTTAGAGTGACAATTGTAGGTAATGTCCAAGTTAATTCACCATCTTCATGTAGGAGATTATTAGGAGATAATCACAACTATTATCTTCACTTATCTCCAACAAACCATTATAATACTAGGTCCTAAAGTGAACATTAGTTATAGTCTATTTTAATTATGCACAATAACACCTGACTTGATAAAAGTTAGCTTTGTAGCATTTATTTATTAATGATGTGGAAGAGAGTTAACTAAAGAAAGCAAATGCATTTTTTTGCTCAAAAATCAAAATCATTTAGTCAAATTATATTGCATTTTCTGAGATTATAATAATGTTTTCTAAATAGTAACAATGTGTCATTATGTTTCTTTCAGAAGCAAAGAAATATATTTAATGGAAAAAACTCTTTTTATGAAGATGGAAATATAAAAGGACAGCTTCCATTGAATGGACTGGAATGTCTAGTGTGTCATAGCATGTTACACAGTGATGATAAAGTAAGTTTCAAAGTTTTAGTATGATTCTGATGATTCTACTTAAATTGGATTTTATGGAAGAGTTTCCTTCTATTAATTTTTAACTGGTGTATTTTTTTCAACTATGTAAAACTTGTCATCATGTGACATCAATGTTGCATGAAGATCTGTGCTGATTCTATCACTGCCACTACTGGGGTGACAATGAAGCAGAGGTTAAGACAAATAACAAATGCTGTATCCCACAAACAGTGGAAGAGTCGGAGGAAGGGATCATTATGTCATCGTTGTGCTCAGCTCATAAATTATGTGGACAAAATGGAGTCTGAATTAGCTCTTTTGAAGAGCGCTCTAGCTGACTGTATTTTGGTCAAGGGAGACAGGCATGAATTAACAGAAGAATTTGTGACAAATTTGTTGGTGTTGGATGAGTTTCAAAGCAGGTTACCTGGTAAGTGAATGAAGCTGCATTATAAATTAGTTTTAATTATTGGATTTTTCCACAATGATTCCATAGTAGAAGAAGCTTATAATTAACTGATGCTGTGCTCCACAATGCTGCATTTTGTATACTACTATAATAAAAATATATTAAGAAATTATGGGAATTGCAACCTATGATATAGTGCTGGTTCATCTGCTTATCAGTAATGAAATTACTTATTGTATTGAATGCTTGATCTTTAACGGCAAAATTTCAGTTTAGCAATTCTTGGATTTGAGCTATATATACATGCGAGGGTCACTATATTATTAATATGAATTAAATTAATGGTTAATAGTCAACACTATTAATGTGCAATATAAACTCTTGATTTTGTGACCAATGATCTGTCAAGGTTACACAAGTTCACAATGTTCAATTACACAGATTATCTATGGGTAAAAAATTGTGTTTGATCAATGAAAACACTGTACAGTCTGTTTTTGATTTTCGACTATGTTCACTTCTGAGAGAATGGTCCTATGTTGATTTGAACGTAATTTGTTAATATTTAATATTTTGGTAGATTTTGAAAGAAATACTTTCTAGGTTTTCCATCTTGTTACAAAATGGAAATTGTATTTGAACGTTGTTTGAACTGTTACTGTTAACATGGTGACAGTAAGCGTTCTAGCATGTGCTAGCTGAGCTGCACCATTCACACTGCTGCTAAATGTTTAGTAGTAAGTTTACAACTTCTTCTAGTTGTATTGTAACTATAAGATTTGCAGCTTCCAAAAGTACTACTATAATGTAGTATTAATTTTATTTATTGCATTGCACCAAAGTATTCCCAATTTATCAATTTCAAAGTTTTACATGAAAAAGTTCCCTTATATTTCTTTTACCCTTATTGATAGAAAATTTGTATCTAAAACATTCTTTAAGCAGTGGTAGGTTTGTATAAAGATGTTCATAAAATTTATGAGTTTACCAAACCTATTTCGAGATCTACCTTGTACGATATTGGTAAAATGATATACTTGTTACAGCAAGAATATAGTTTCAGTGATGGATCATGAAATACTCCATTCTTATTTTATCTTAGGTTATTTTGGGAAATTTTAAAATTGGAATTAAAAGGGAAAATTAACTTAAGACTGGTGTGTGTGGTTGCACACCTTGGAGGGATTTGTAAATAAAGACTCAGTTCTTAAATGTTTTTAATTTCATCACTTTCTGTAAGTTGCATTAAAGATTAATCTACCCTTATTACGTAAGTAGTATTTAATATGTTTTATTTTTAAATCTAAGTCTGATTTATACATCAAATATAAACAGAAACAGTTTATATTAACAGTAGATTGACCTTCATGATAATACTTATGGTATAGGGGAAAATATTTAATTAAGTTATATGATCAAATTTAATCACTGCACCTTTTAATGTGTCTGTTTTTATCTAGAATTGAGCGTAGACGAGGAAATGGGTGATTGTCTGGAGGTAAGCTTATCTTTCTGTTACTACTTAGGGAATATGATGGAAAAAATTATCCTCCTACACCTGTCACTTGTTGAAGGGTGATGGATGTAGGATGATTTGAATGAGACTAAGAACATTTTTAGAGAAAAGTGGACACAAAAAAAATCAGACAAGCCCTGAACCTGCTTAGAGTTCATTCCTGAGCAAAATACAGCATTCCTGAGCAAAATATGGCACTTGCAGCATGCTTCTGTTTATGGAAAACAAATTCATCTAAAAACTTGGTACTCATTCAAAAACAGAATAAAAAGCAGCAGTAAAAAAGTAGGCTCTATAACAGTGGTTCCCAAACTTATTTGGCCTACCGCCCCCTTTCCAGAAAAAATATTACTCAGCGCCCCCCTGGAAATTAATTTTTTTCCTACCTTTTTTTTTTGTTTCTACCTTCTTCGTAAAATATAGTAAAGTAAGGTGTAAATTAGAAACATTGAAGTTTGAAATTATGAATGCGCGCACATTTACGCACGTAAAAACGCTTCCACGCTGCAGTTTTAAATCAATTTAACGGTGAAGTTAGGTTTTACATTTACGTTTTAAATTCTTAAGCTTAATTTAAATGGTAAAAGAACGTTTCTGCGGTTGGCCTCTTAATGCTGAATTAAGTTAATTAAGTTATGCTTTCACAAGTCATTCCATGACTTTTTCTGTGAGGCCCTCGCGAAGTCACAAAATCTCTCACGTGATCGTAATTCGTAACATATTTGTAATTGAAATCCGCGGGGCCCTGTTAGCGCGGGTCCCGGTGCTGTCGCACCACTTGCCACCCCCAAAGTGGCACCACATGAACAGTAGCAGTGCGCGATTGCACATACCTCAATGCAAGTGAGGGAGTATGCAGGAACTGAGCCAACATCCAGTACGTTGTTCAGAGAAAAATTAAGCGTTATGAGCGGAATACATAAATAAATTTTTCTAAATCTTCTCTTCTTTCTTTTATGATTTCACCGCCCCCTTACAGTTATTCATCGCCCCCCAAATGCACCTGTGGCCATCACCGCCCCCCTGGATCGCTGCAGCACCCACCAGGGGGCGGTAGCGCCCACTTTGGGAAGCATTGCTCTATAAGGACATTTTACAGAATGTTGACATACAATTTAAATCTCAATTACAATTATTTTTTACTGGAAAAGTAATTGTCTCATGTGTATTATTAATTGGTATGTAAATGTTTAACCAATTATTCTTTCTAAATTATTAAAATAACCATAAACTTCCCAAAAGTCATCATCTATGGGCTGCAATAATTTTTTATCACATTCATGTGGCCGTTCCTTTCTGATAAATTGTGCAGGTCTTGTTTAGAGCAGCTTCCTGGATAGTGGAAGATCCATGTTTAATGTCAGACTTTTTTCAAGTCCATATTTCTTTGGAAGTGTTCCCATTGTTTAAACTGCAGAGCTTCTGAGGGTATATGAAATTGCCATCTGTAAGGATCTTTCAAACATTCACTCTTCATATTTCATTGTCTAGTGCATTGCAAAGATTGTTGTAGTTAGAAGCAAAGCAAGACGGTTGTAGCTTAGAAAGGCTTATTCAAATCCTATGCTTTTAACACATTGAATGTGGTATATATGGGCCTTAGTATATGGAAGTCTTAACAGCCATGAAGACTACTAAGCCCTGTGGTGTTGTATTTAATTACCCTTTGGGTATGAGAGTGCAACCCTTCACAATAAGAAAAAAAACCTAATTTGAAGAATCAGAATATGGACTAGAACCAAATTTGTTAACTTTGCTCCATTTCTTAGATCATGGAATAAATAGACTGAGTGAAAACTAGGATTTGCTCTTTAGTATCCTTTGACTATTTATCTAAGGACCATAAGATTCAGAACACAAAGAAAGCAGGTTGCTTACTTGCTGGTAATTGGCATTGATGCAATGTTCTTTTATCCTAATTCTTCCCCACTTCACTCCACAGCCCACATCCAGCTCTTCATCTTAAAAACTACTTGTATTTGAGGCAGTGAGCAGATAAAGATGGTAGCCTCAGGTGATAAGTTTTAACCAGCTTCTTCTGTGGGTGCTTCAACTCATTCGATTTAAAACATTGTATCAGTACTGACGGCAAACTAGTAGGAAACCTGATTTCTTTGTGTTTATAGTCTAAGAATAAGTTAGCGCATGGTTTTTGCATAAAGAGCTTTCATTAGTAAATCCAACTATAGTAAAGCCTCTGTTTCAAATATGCTTGTCTTCTTGTTAAAATCTGTCTTATTCAATTTGTTGCATGAAAATTCTCCTTATTATTTCTTAATGTATAGAAAGTATTGGAAAATGATATTTTATATCTAAGATTTTAAGATTCATCAACATCTAATATCTTCTTGGGGCTCCAAGATACCCAAGAGAGTAGAAAGTTTATCTTAGTTAAAAGTGGTCTCAGGTTCAATTTACAAAGGATGCCCATATGTGCAAAATGTCAATGATGTCAACTGTCAAATCACTGAAAAGAAAACATCTTCTTTGTTCTTTTGTAGTCCAGGGTTTTTTATCCATCCTATTGTAGATTTCTGTACCTGGTAATAAACAGTTTGAAACATTCCACTATTTCTGTCATATGTGGTTTATGATTTTGCTTTCACTATCAATTTATTTGTTGATATTTTTTCAAAATGTTAATAAGATTACTGAAAAATTTCTTCCAGAATCAGGAATGTGTGTATCAACAAAGCACTGGAAGATCGCCAAGTGAAGAAATATCAGCAGTAGATGACAGTAATGGAAAACAATTGGAAATAGAAATCGATGTGAATAGAATGGAACAGGTTTACCAGTGTAAAATATGCTTATTGAAAACAAGCTCGCAGTCAGTTCTGCTTTTCCATTTAAGAAGACATATGGCCAATTACCAGTGGTGTGATTTCTGTGATATACCTGTGACATCAACTGAGGATAGCTCTTGAAATCCCCGAAAAATAAACCTTTTAAATTGAAATCTGAAAATTTTGATGCATGGTTATGATGCTTGTTTCATCAGGTAAAATTTTTCCATTAAAAGGGGATATAAATTAAGTCTGTTGATACTTTTTATCATGTGTGAAGGTTAAGTTCTAAATTTTATTACAAACAATGTTTTTTAAATCAAATAAATTTATAAGAAATTAAGAATTATTAGGGAGCATCTTATAAAGTGAGATTTTATGCCAACATCTATAGCAAAATATCTTCATGAGTTACTGCCTTTCTATTAGAAAATTCATGTGCTAGTTTGAAACATTGTTCATCAACAAAAGCAAGATCTTTTGTCCATGATAGAACATGCTGGTGAAGCTGATGAAAAAGATATTTGTTAAATAAAATAAGCCTAAATCGATGAACCAATAAAGTGCCATAGCAGGAGGCATGTTGCCTGTGATAATTATACTCAAGTTTTTAAATTACTTTTTTATCAAAGTTTAGGAACAGCTACTCTCCTTATGATAAGAATAGCATTATGCACTATTTTTACGCAACGAGCATTCACATTCCAGCCTTTATTGAGAAAATGAAAGAAATGTATTTTTAGATGGAATTTTTGAAGTTACCCAAGCCTTCAGTTTTCCACTAAAATATTGGGGAAAAGAGTAAACATTTTCAATGTTCTGATGTTCTTTAGGGTAAGAAAAAGCTAACGTTGAGGAAATTTGGTGACAGTAGTTTTAGAGCAGCTGATCACACTTAATTGACCTCACTGATAACCAGAAATTTCAGTTAATTATTTTAAGAATTTACTATGTATACTCATTTTTTTATAGTTACTCATTTTAAATATTATATTCAAGGGTATTTCAGTGCAATATTGTCCTTTTAAATTGAGATATTAGAATTATACCACCAGATATCAGCTTTTCTTAGACTCTCATGTTTTAGTATAGAGGTTGAAATATATTTCAATTGCTAACCTGGATTGAAAAGCAATTTTAGTCATGTTCCTGAAGTATAAGTGCTTTGAAATGTTATTTTGAGTTGTATTGCTTTCCTTTGCAGGGTGTTTAAATTATTAATTATAAAGAACAGTTGAACTATAAATTGCTGTTATCCTTATCAGTGACTTAATTTGTTTACTTCTTTTTTTTCAAATGCTTAATGTTGATTGAAGTGCTGAATCTTTGAAATGCTGATGGTTTAAAAAATACATGTTTGTCATATGCTTTGGAAATGATTGTTGCAATTGCAATTACTAAGATTATCTAGTCTGATAAGTAAAAGTCTTGGGGGCTCAGTTGACCATTTAAATGAATCATTTGTTTGACTCTAAGGCCTTGATAGACCAATACAATTATTGTCGGAACACATGGTTAGCACATTGATTACAATGCTCTATAGCAATGACAGAATTTGACCTGTCCTCTTAAATTTGACCTAATTCAGACTGCCACCAATATTAACCATAATACTGAGCTAATACTCAAGGGAACTGAGTGAAATGTGGATTTTGTGAAACCAGGAATTGAACCTGAGACCACTTTCACCAAAGGAAAACCCAACTATCTATTTGGGTATCCAGGGGCCTGTAACATTTTGTATTTATCAAATTCTGATTTCGCTGGGTATTTGGATTAGATGCAGCTTTAGGATTATGAACTTCAATTTGACTTTAGTTAATTGTCACAGGGAAAAGGTAAAGTATAGGCATTGATAACCTTGATATGTGATATATGTTTCTTCATACTCTTCAGAAAGACTTCTTTCTCTAAAAGTCACTCACCTGAAAGTTATGGAAATGAATAATCATATCTGCATACCTTTTTCTATTTCAAAATTAATTATTGTAGTACTTTTCTTTTTGAAAATTTTTTCTTTTAATTTAAACTCTGATATTTAGTCATCTTTCAGATTTCTCGAATTTCCCTTTCAGACTGAAAGAAAAAATTAATTTGTTTTCTCCACAACTTTACTGGTAAACCTGGTACCCTGGACTGTTATCTGGATTTATTCATGAATTTTCTTCACATCACAGTGTGTGCTGATTTTGTCATAATTAGAATAAAGGTCAGTGTGATGTGTACAATTCATTTTAGAAATTTTTATTTTAAAATTAAGCCTTCCTATTTGCAAATATATTCAGTTTTATCTCAGCTATGTTGATGTAATCCATGATTCCCCAACCATTGCAGTAAATAAGAGACATCTTGCAGGGTGTACCACCCTGTCCTACATATCCCAGTATTGAAATTGCCTCTGTACTGAAACCATGGTACCCACTAAACTGGTCACACCATTAGCAGCCCTAATCTCTTTCAAATTCTGCCCAACTGATTTTTTGAGGTATCAGTATTTCTTTAAAACTATTTGGAATCCATTACCTTTATTTATCATAAATTTTCTATGATACTGCTTTTTGTGAGTGCAATTATTGGATTACATAGTCAATCCATTTGTAATCCACTGAGTATTGAAAATTTCTGCTCTCCTTGTTGCACAATAAGAGACTATGGCCTTTACTTACATAAATACTCTCACATAGTGCCTCATACAATTTATTCTTGCTTAATGTGAATTATAAGGGTTCCAATTTATATGAAAAAGATATTTTTAAATTATACAGAATTAGGGGTAACTTAGTGGTACTTATTAATGCATAAAAACTCCATGAGAAAAGTGTTTACTAACCCACAAGAGTATTACAATGCACAACCATTGTTTTGTAGCATCACTACATCATCAGGTGACACATCAAGGAAGTACAGCCAAATATATATACAAAGGAACCAATGAAACGACAGTGAGTATCTTAACAGCAAATAAGAAGAGGGGGAGGAGGGGTGCAACGGTTTAGCAGTAAGCAAGGAAGTAAAAGTAGCAGGTAACATAAGGGAGGAATGAAGGCCGCAGTGGAGGAAGAAGGGGTGGGTTAAGGATAATGGTTTGCAATATGGAGAAGGGTTGGGAAACAGAAATTCGCTTACAATGTTTGAAGAAGAATTTTTCACAATCTCCAAAGTTTCTGAGACGTCTAGTTTTGCACTTTTTCCATAGAGGTGAATTACAGACATTTCAAAGTCACAAGAATGTCCCTTTTCCAACAGGTGTTGGCTGAAATGGGAAGTAGCGGGATTGGTGTTCACGCAAGCATGTTTGTGTTCTTTCTGTTGGTCCACAAAACAGCGACCAGGTACTACTTCATTGATTAAAATATTGTAAATCATGAAAACATGGTAAATTACTGAGAAAATTAACCATAAATGTGTTTAAAGAGGAAATATGGATGGAAAAATACAATATTACTCTATTTCTTCCAAAATAACTATGTAGTGATTAGGTGGTTTATGTAACTTATGCCAAAACTGAAAGCTAATTTATAGGATTGTCCCTTAATTCTTTTAAATCGATAGGGTAAGGGAAATATTTCACAGATCACAGGTTTTGTCAGAACATAATTGGATCATATGTTCAGTCTTCCTTGGAATGGTATCGTTCATGATCCTACTCATTGTTAAGAGAGCTTTTAAGTATTAATTGTTTATTTTTGCTTATAAAAGTGTCTCCATTTCCATAGAATGAATCAGATGGCCTCAATTTTTCACTAAATTGGATTTTAGTTGTGTAGTAAAGCTATTTTTACTTTAATTCATAGTAACTTCTTTTGTAAAGCATTGTTTGATACTAATAATCATTTAATTAGACTTAAGGAGTAGAATAGCACTGAGCCAGTATTTTTCTACTCCCGAAGATTGAAAGTCTCCTGAAGCTTCACAAATGAAATGTACATTACATGAACTTCTCAAGAAAATATTTTTCTCCTGGTCTTTCCAATGAGTATAGTTGCAGTATCTTGACCATCTGCGTAACAAATGAAGTAATGTTTTCAATATCTATTTCACTTACACCCATTTTTCCAATTTTTTTATTTTCAAGTCTAGTTTTATCTTTCACATTAAGTATCTGAGTAACGTCAAAAATATCCACCTTATGAAATACAGAGAAACAGAAATATTTATTATATTTGAATACCTTATGAAAAGTAGAGCATAACTGGGACTCAAACTCAGGCCTCCCACCTTTCAGGTAGGGACTCGAACCACTGAACTACCATACTGTACCTCTTCCACATGTTAATGGAATGTTTTACAAGCCAAATGAGTAGCCTCCATGTCCTCATTGATGCAGCCAACTCATAAAGCAGTCTTGTGAGGTAACACCCCCAAAGAAATTAAAAGGATACCCCTTTAGGGAAAGGGAAATAATGAAACCATAGAAAGTTGTGTGGCTGATATCTGGTGCAGCTGGTGCTACCAAGGTTCCTTGGTATTTCAGCTGCTGCACCTGCACTGCTTTCCATGCTTATTTACCTTTCTCTCATCCATTTATTTGAATAAGTAAAATTTGGACATTACAAGTAATTTAATACAAACAAATACAAACATCTTTATTGGGTGAAATTGGCATCACAGACTTCTATCTTCCATTTAACCCTGTCAATATGTGATACAAAAATAAGAGTACATGAAACAAGGTTTTCAGCTAGAATATGTCACAGAAAAAATCTTTACTGCAGGAAAATGTGCACAAAGAGGAGTAATAAACTTGCAGAAGTTGTAGGAAAAATATAGAAAAAAAAAGATTACAATAATAGTTTAATAGTATGGTAAAAATTACAAAGTTTTTAGCATGTAAAATAAACATTGGTATTCTTAATTCAATGAAAGTTGAACATATAATAATTTAAATTTAGTGCTTAGAATAAACAATAGATTCACAATCTAATTGATTTATGGTATAAAAAAATTAAATAACAGGTAAAATTAATGCACCACAGGAACAATATTGCATTATAAGTACATCTTATTGTATCTCCCACAGCAATATCAAAACTGTAATCCTTGATTCAGCTAAAATGTGCTGAATTTGTAACACTTTATGCTTTTTAATTTTTCGCACCCTTTTATAAAAATTTAATTAAATTCACAAGAGCAACTNAGAAGACTTTAAATATAACGACTTATTAAAGACATGGATAAAAAAACAATTGATAAGATTACCAAATCTTTTCGTTTTCTATCTTATCTAATTTCTGAGTAAATATGATATATTTAAAGCAAGCGAATATGTCCCAGAAAGATAGATAGTGAGGCTCATTCCTTAATTATGTGCGACACTCACAGATCTCAATATTTCCATCCTAAATACGGTCTGCTAGTTTTCCCCTAGGATTTTCCAGGATCCTCTTCCAAGGCTGAGTTTATCACCAAAATTTCTCGTTTAATTCTCAAGGGCACAAAAAAGCAATAGAGATAAAGCACATCTCTTCTATATGCAGTTCCGTTTCGTTACTGCTAAAAGTCACCGAAGGGAAAAGTTTGCTGATTTTCTCAAGTGATACAGACTCCTTTATTCTTCTTTTTCTGCCCCGAAATTCAATTCGGAACACATCCTTTTCTTAGGTATATTCTTACTGTAATCTCCGATCTCACGGAAGAAGGGGTTAACCATGTTACATCTCTCTATCGGATACACCTCTAGTCTCAAGGAAAAGGAAATTTTTAGAGAAAGGAATAATTTTATTCTGAAATTCTAAGGTGTTTCAGGTTTTAAATTATTAAAATATACTGTATTCTGTATTGCGGTCAACAGCTTGAATCAAAATTCACATAACATTCTCTCAAAATTCTTTTTTATAAAGGAGCGATTTACCATTTCGCTGCGCTGTTTATAGACGCGTGTGTCTCTTTGTATTGTTCCCAAAAGGAAATCAAAGTATGATTGATCACATTAATACTTAGATATTTCTGAGGCAGCAGTAGTATTGTAGCACAAGCAACAGCGTATGGTATTACTGTACATTGCAAACAATTGGTACCGCATACGTATAGGAAATCTGAATATTTTTTCAAAAGTAAATAAGAGGGAAGGTGGGAAGTTCGCGGCAAACCGCGTATTTTCAGAAAATGCGTGAATCGGCATCCACGTAGCAATTCGTTTCACCTCGAGTCATTCTTTAAGTATTTCTGTAGAAATTAAATTTATTGTGTTTTTAAATGTTAAAATTAAAGTCTATATTGGAAAGACTTGGTTTTTTGATTAAGTGAATTACGAATCATCATTAACAGCTCCTTAACAAGCCAGAAACACACTCAGGCCGTTGCCCAATATCCAGGAAAATTGCTCAGAAACATTGCTTACAATCATTTGCCTTTAGATTCATATACTTTGTTTTTTAAAGCATTTATATGAGTTTGTTTAATAAGATAAATACTGTAGTAATATTTGATGCTAAAAACCTTGAAATATAACTACGGGTGGATTTAACTTAACCAAAGTCCTCCGCTCCGACGACCAAAATCAAAACCAATGTCCTCTGCTCCGGCGGCATCTTAAAGGTGGCCTCTGTTGCCGCCCTTTAGATGCCGCCGCCCGGGTGCGGTGCACCCCTTGCACCCATAGGACTGCGCGACTCTGGAAAAGGTTATCTATACTTTTGTATACAAGCAACTTGGCGACGTTGAGTCAACTGGGGGTACTTCAATCATTGGATATGTAAAGATATACTCGTGAGCGTTAATGATGATATCATGGATGATGTATCATGATATAAGGGATGTTTTCGCTCCTCTTTCAGGTAGAATATTCATCTAAAATTTAACGGAGCTATAAATGTTTGTTATATTGACTGTGGTTCTATCTTTTCATTACATAAACACTGTTCGCACAAACTTAGGGAACCAAAGTATCACACTAACGAAAACTATTATTCCATTTCCTATTCCTACCTTTGTATAACTTAATACTCCTACCTACCTATTTCTCCTAACTTTGAGAAAGTCTTCTTTCGGATGTATTGATTATATAATATATATTCATAATAATATTGTATTCATATGTACTGTTATCAAAATGAATTTCCATTGAAATGCTTCATTCTAAAAATTACTAATGCTATAATTGGTTTGTAGTGATTACTAGTAAATGATTTACGATACAAGTAAATGATGATGTCTCCTCCGACCTCTATTGCGCGATTTAGACGTCGTTCCAAGGAATCCACGAGGTTTAATAAAGCGGGACGTCTCCCAAGAGAGTTCAGATATATCTGATGGGCTGCTTCAGAGATGCAGCAGAGGTGCACTGGCTATCAGCGGACAATTCTTGCGTATTTACACCCCATTAATTTTCAATTTGGTTGAAATCTGGGGAGCATGCAAGCCAGGAAATAGCTCTTATTTTCGGATTATTAAGGAATCTTTAGTAATACGTACCGTATGGACCGGACTATTGTCTCGGGCAAGTGTTACATCCTTGCCTTTAGGGAAAATTTCGTTCGCAACGGGTTATCTCGTATTACGTATCCCGCAACAAGCCTTTCTTTTAAAACTGAGAATAAAAATTTTATTGCTCGGTGCAACACCAGTGGCACTCACTGTGTAATATACGTAACGCTGCCATTAGTTGATACAATGACCAGGTGACATTTTTAGTAAATGCCCCATGACATCTATTATTTANATACGTAATACGAGATAACCCGTTGCGAACGAAATTTTCCCTAAAGGCAAGGATGTAACACTTGCCCGAGACAATAGTCCGGTCCATACGGTACGTATTACTAAAGATTCCTTAATAATCCGAAAATAAGAGCTATTTCCTGGCTTGCATGCTCCCCAGATTTCAACCAAATTGAAAATTAATGGGGTGTAAATACGCAAGAATTGTCCGCTGATAGCCAGTGCACCTCTGCTGCATCTCTGAAGCAGCCCATCAGATATATCTGAACTCTCTTGGGAGACGTCCCGCTTTATTAAACCTCGTGGATTCCTTGGAACGACGTCTAAATCGCGCAATAGAGGTCGGAGGAGACATCATCATTTACTTGTATCGTAAATCATTTACTAGTAATCACTACAAACCAATTATAGCATTAGTAATTTTTAGAATGAAGCATTTCAATGGAAATTCATTTTGATAACAGTACATATGAATACAATATTATTATGAATATATATTATATAATCAATACATCCGAAAGAAGACTTTCTCAAAGTTAGGAGAAATAGGTAGGTAGGAGTATTAAGTTATACAAAGGTAGGAATAGGAAATGGAATAATAGTTTTCGTTAGTGTGATACTTTGGTTCCCTAAGTTTGTGCGAACAGTGTTTATGTAATGAAAAGATAGAACCACAGTCAATATAACAAACATTTATAGCTCCGTTAAATTTTAGATGAATATTCTACCTGAAAGAGGAGCGAAAACATCCCTTATATCATGATACATCATCCATGCTATCATCATTAACGCTCACGAGTATATCTTTACATATCCAATGATTGAAGTACCCCCAGTTGACTCAACGTCGCCAAGTTGCTTGTATACAAAAGTATAGATAACCTTTTCCAGAGTCGCGCAGTCCTATGGGTGCAAGGGGTGCACCGCACCCGGGCGGCGGCATCTAAAGGGCGGCAACAGAGGCCACCTTTAAGATGCCGCCGGAGCAGAGGACATTGGTTTTGATTTTGGTCGTCGGAGCGGAGGACTTTGGTTAAGTTAAATCCACCCGTAGTTATATTTCAAGGTTTTTAGCATCAAATATTACTACAGTATTTATCTTATTAAACAAACTCATATAAATGCTTTAAAAAACAAAGTATATGAATCTAAAGGCAAATGATTGTAAGCAATGTTTCTGAGCAATTTTCCTGGATATTGGGCAACGGCCTGAGTGTGTTTCTGGCTTGTTAAGGAGCTGTTAATGATGATTCGTAATTCACTTAATCAAAAAACCAAGTCTTTCCAATATAGACTTTAATTTTAACATTTAAAAACACAATAAATTTAATTTCTACAGAAATACTTAAAGAATGACTCGAGGTGAAACGAATTGCTACGTGGATGCCGATTCACGCATTTTCTGAAAATACGCGGTTTGCCGCGAACTTCCCACCTTCCCTCTTATTTACTTTTGAAAAAATATTCAGATTTCCTATACGTATGCGGTACCAATTGTTTGCAATGTACAGTAATACCATACGCTGTTGCTTGTGCTACAATACTACTGCTGCCTCAGAAATATCTAAGTATTAATGTGATCAATCATACTTTGATTTCCTTTTGGGAACAATACAAAGAGACACACGCGTCTATAAACAGCGCAGCGAAATGGTAAATCGCTCCTTTATAAAAAAGAATTTTGAGAGAATGTTATGTGAATTTTGATTCAAGCTGTTGACCGCAATACAGAATACAGTATATTTTAATAATTTAAAACCTGAAACACCTTAGAATTTCAGAATAAAATTATTCCTTTCTCTAAAAATTTCCTTTTCCTTGAGACTAGAGGTGTATCCGATAGAGAGATGTAACATGGTTAACCCCTTCTTCCGTGAGATCGGAGATTACAGTAAGAATATACCTAAGAAAAGGATGTGTTCCGAATTGAATTTCGGGGCAGAAAAAGAAGAATAAAGGAGTCTGTATCACTTGAGAAAATCAGCAAACTTTTCCCTTCGGTGACTTTTAGCAGTAACGAAACGGAACTGCATATAGAAGAGATGTGCTTTATCTCTATTGCTTTTTTGTGCCCTTGAGAATTAAACGAGAAATTTTGGTGATAAACTCAGCCTTGGAAGAGGATCCTGGAAAATCCTAGGGGAAAACTAGCAGACCGTATTTAGGATGGAAATATTGAGATCTGTGAGTGTCGCACATAATTAAGGAATGAGCCTCACTATCTATCTTTCTGGGACATATTCGCTTGCTTTAAATATATCATATTTACTCAGAAATTAGATAAGATAGAAAACGAAAAGATTTGGTAATCTTATCAATTGTTTTTTTATCCATGTCTTTAATAAGTCGTTATATTTAAAGTCTTTTATGTTACACGAGTTTCTTTATGGACAAATTTTCATTTCCTCAGTGTAACTTTATCTATTTCAAGGAGGCGGCTCTGTCTGAAAACCCGTTTGCAGACTGTTTATATTTCCTTCGCCATGGTGACATGTTAGTAGATAAATAATTCATTTTTTTTCCTCACCGCACGACGCATGAAAGATGTATCTAGCTGTTACTGATTTGAATTTCAGATCTAGTTAACCATAAAAATTAGTAAACTTAGATAAAAATGACCATTTCACTGGAGCTGCATTTGTCCATATGAAGAGATGCAGAGAAAGCATCTCTGTAAAAGTTAGATGCTTCCTTTATCTTTGATTTCAGTGACTTTCCAGGTACCTACGTTGTTATGTCTTGCAGAGCTCTTCTTTTACAAAATTAAATTAGATAAAATGGCCCTAGGAAATCGAGAACAGTATCTAAGAATGAAAATTATTTAAATAGCAATAAAGATTTATATTTTACGAATTATTTTGCGTATTTACTCGAAATTCATCTAGTGTCAATAAACCCATGTTCCGGTTTCAAATATATTAAATTATTATAGACATAAACTTGACACCCTCTTGCTTCGGAGGACCAGATGTATACAATAACAGATATTTAAAAAAAATAAATTAAGTTCCGTCATGCCTGGTGGGGGTATTTTCAA
Organism: Ladona fulva; assembly: GCA_000376725.2. Taxonomy (NCBI): domain Eukaryota; kingdom Metazoa; phylum Arthropoda; class Insecta; order Odonata; family Libellulidae; genus Ladona; species Ladona fulva. The sequence continues at coordinate 152,478 of KZ308942.1, read as the reverse complement.
GCTACCGTAGTTTTTTAAGCCGGTAAATGGAGCGAGAATACATTAAGACACCGCGACACGCCGAGTAGCTTGAGTGGAGTCATCTTTATCGTATGTAGGAGTCTTACTACCCTATCTCTTCAAAAATATTTTAGGAAATTTTTCAACATTTGCTGATCAGCTGATTTGCTGACCAAGTCTGTACTCCCAATAACCTTGATTTTCTAAGGAAATTAGGTGATGATAAAGTTTTTTTTAATACTTTAAATAGGGCTGCTAAATTCACAAAATATTCGTTTTATTGTGAAAGACGGAATCTACATAGAAAGATATTTGCTTTTAAATTATCACAGAAATTTTCCTATGTAATTTGCTATTAGTATATATGTCTGAAGACATTTTCATAGCCTCCTTTACTTTCAAACCTGGAAGAACAAATAAAACCGCGTAAAAATTTCGAAAATTGCCGGAATTCATACAAATTGTATTAAATCTCACGATACCGTTAATATATAATTTTTATTTGTAACTAAAGTTCACCCCTTCCATGAATTCCATCAGCGAAATTTAACTGTTTCTATTCATATTTCCTTTTTCTCACATCATCAAATATCTGCTTGTATTTCAATCCTTTTTTGTTGAAATTTATTTTGTGATAACCTGATTTACTTTGTAATAGTAGTTCTTTCTACCCTAAACCAAGTACTTAGTAGTAGCCACTGATTTTTACATTGTGCTACCTATAAGACTTGCACTTATGGGTAATCAACTTTGTTCTGCTTAATGTAAATGCTAAAGAACTTAAAGTTGGCAAACAGTCAATTTCTTATCGTTTTACTAGGTGACTTTCAGAGGAAATTTTTCTTTTGATTTAAGAAGTAAAGAAATTAAAGTGGCTATAAATTGATTATTTTAATAGCATTTTTCGCTAATATCACATTATAACTTAAAATATATATAGCACTAAAGCAGTAATTTAAAGACGTCTCTGAATTTTGTCTTTACCTTAATTGACTATAGTTTCTACTTCCCACAAAATCTTACAAAATATTTTAAATCCTCTGATTTCTCCCAATTCCGAATCGAATACAATATTAAACGATCAAAATAAGAATGTCTTCATTTTGTATGTATTTGTCTCGATTTCAGTAGAAAGTAGAAGGACCCAGTATTACTAATTAAATTCTGCAAAAGAAAAAAAGGCTGCAATTGATGAAAATGAACTTTGCATGTATTTCTCATGGAAACGTTTTGACTCATCTGAAGTAGGACCAAAGATATTTTTGGTAGAAACATTGATATGTAATAAACCACAGGCCCTTTAATAAATCTCTAGATTTCATATTTCTATCTAATCGGGAAGTGAGTGAAATTAATTTCAAAAATTGTTTCAATGCATTTCCTATAGAAAGTTACTGATATGGTAGAATAAATTTATATATATAAATAAATAAATATAAATACGATGTTGATTGTTATGTAAGATTACATAAATTTGAAGGCGTGACTTCTTGAATAGGGAGGAGTGTTTTATATCATACTGATCTCTTTAATAGTAACTTTGACGTATTTTCAGAAGGAATTTGATCATTTTCGGTTTTTTTCTATCAACATTGAAATATCTATCGCAATTACACCATTTCAATGTTTACTCGTTCGCATAGGTACTGTCTGGTATTTAAGTTTTGATTGATAATATTATCTAGATGAAACGTGTTGATTGAATTATTTTAAATGTACAAAAAATTGGGGAGTTACGTCTACCTGAAAGGGGTCCTCTGTACGTTCCGATGCAGATAACTCCTAGCTGAAGGGAGTCATCTGAACCGTTCATACCGGCCCTGTTCACCAGTTAGGAACAGAGAGTCCCTTCGTTGCTGATTGAAAACTAACACCTCGTATTAACATCATTAAAATAAAAGTTATTTACTTTGTCATCATTCCGCATTTTTTGTAACGTCATTTCCCATCAGTTGTTTGGGTGAAGTTAGAAAATTCTCCTCTCAAGTAATCTCTCTTACTTATCTAACCTAAGATTCAGTACTTTGGTGTAATACCTATCATCAAACAACACCGGATTTACACGTAGTCTTAGGAGAGGGTAACACGACCGGTTTCGGTGCATCGCACCATCTTCAGGTTAAGACCTGGTTTAAGACCTGAAGATGGTGCGATGCACCGAAACCGGTCGTGTGTTTATATGTAATTGTGTGGTATAGTATTTATTAAAGTATTTCCAATCATATTTCGTTATGATTTACCACCAAGTAAAAACCATCTCCGTTACTCATAAGTTTGTATATAAAAAACAAAATTTATAAGCGCGAGACTAATATATGTAAATTAAATGCTCTCTCTTTCATATTTCGACTATTAACCCAATCGGAATCGCGCATCAAGGTCATAGGAAAAGGGGTGGTAATTACTACCTGTATCCTCCACTGCCTTACATACCTCGTGTATATAAGGGATGTTTGTAGAGATCCTATCAGTTTGAATGTTCCATTGAATATCCTCTGGTGTAGTAAATATTCTTGTCGTGATCTCCCACCATTTCTGTCACAATTTTCTTATGGGAACGCGTTTTGAATTTACTTTCCAAACCACTTAGCATCGTATTTATATTCTTCTGGCTATATTTTTTTCCTGATTTTCCAAAGAAGAGCAAAAGATTTAAATCGCACTCAATTTCCGCTCTTTGTATGGGCTACGCATTCACATTATTTAAATGCATCTCGAAAGATAGTCATGCTTCGCTTCTCGAACAATGTTACGTTGAAGAATTATTGCAAGGGTGAGAAGCCCGTGGAAAAATTTTCCCTTGTCCTCAATAACATCTCATTTTCATAATAAAATCTTTTTTGCATTTAATGCTCGTAAATATACTGATATAAAATCGAGTGGGAGTAGCAAAGAGCGAAAGATATGAATAAAAACATACTTAGAAATAAAATTAAATTTTAGCAACGGAAAGATTTTTAAATATCCATTTCCGTTGCAAATCCGGCTCTCGAGGGCACGAAGACCGATTTAAATGGCTCCTGGTGAAAAAAGTTGCTTACTTCTGAGTTACTTCGATTATTGTGGTTAAGACACCCGAATCTCGCGCTTGTTTTTGTACTTTTTAGATTTGCACTGGAAATGACATCAACGCTCGGTTACGTCCTTTTGAACGTAATGCTATTAGTGAATCACCCGCGCGGGACCTTGGACTACACTTTCCCTTCCCTGTAACTCCCTCCCACCTTCTGACAGCCTTCACGACCTAAAACAGTCAATTCGTCCTAGTCTGCCGTGAGAGTCGGTACGTATCAGTACGTATCGCTCTGCAGATTTCCATTCTCCCGCCTCCGCCAGAAGGCGCCGCGGAGAAGGAAAGAACTGCACGTGACATCCGGTTAATAGCTCGCTGTAAACACGAACAAAGAGAGATCGAGTTGAGTGCGTGCGTAAGAGCGATCGAGTACTGCAGGTGACTGATGTTAGCTCTTTCCGCGGGATGGGACGCGAAGATATCTCCGAGATCCATCCCAGGCGATTTGAGCGACTGAAGCTGTTGTAAATCATATCTCGCCCAGGGAAATTGCCTCTGCACAAAAAAATATCCACGCCCATCTCACCCCTTCCCTATCCCTCTGCTTTCCCCTTCCCTAAAAGGTCGCCCCCTCCCTTTCCTCTTCGACATTCGTATATACCGGCTCGTCGGCCCTCCTGTTAATCTTCTAGACACCATGGTGACTCAAGCAGCCCTCCTACTTGCCCTGGTCGCTCTCTGCGCCGGAGCGCCGATTCAGGAAGGAGAAGAACCTGAGGACACCTTAGTACAGGTTCACGTGGTGAGTGTTTTCAAGGGGACTGAAAAGCGCGACAAGAATTAATTCCCTGTTTCCTCGTTCTTAGCCGCAGTTTCCGATTTAGGAGGCGGAAATTGTATTCGAATTAAATTTTTGCGGGGTTATTTTGAGATAGGAAAATATGCCCTGGAATCGCTGTTAAACGCCTGGAATAGATTCAGACTTAGGATACCATGCTCAAGAAGTGAATTGGGAATTTTTAAGCGAAGTCCCATTGCAATATGCTATTAACACCTTTCCCTTTTAACGGGACCGCTTGACGGCGTTGGCGAACATATTATGTGACACCTGCTTAAATGAATTTCCCGGTGATATTTGACCCAAGTATTTACTATTCGTCCGATTTTTTAAGTTTGTTATTAGAAATTTAGTTTAATATGCTCCGGACGTTAAAGATTTGGAGTTGGGTATGTGGAGATTTTCTAATGTATTAATGACCATTTTGCGTATAATGCTCACATCGAGGTTGCTCACTGTTCATATTTTAGGGACAAAGTAAAAGTAGTTTGTGGCCGTAACTTCTGTAATTAATGTAAGCATTACTGAGGTTATTTGATGGAATTGTTTTTATGCCTTAACAATAGATAAGACGAAGAAATAGTGACTTTTACTCAAAATTCAGTCAAATTAAAATGTTTTCTAACACGGTTTAAAAAATAACCTGAAGTCAAACAGCTGTTGTGTCTGCCTGAGATTTATATTTCATACAATAACTTAAAATTATAACTAAATATTTTTCTAATTACATTTTATATATTCATATCGTTAAAATCACCGGAAATGCTTTAACGTTATTTTTTATCAGACAAGTAAATAGTATAACAACAGAGATGTATAAAATAACATAAATTTGATTGTAATTAATGCACGTAAACTTAATCAAGAATAACATTCAATGTAAGTACTACGTGAAATTCATAGGTAGGGACAAAAGTTCCTTGATTTAATTCTCTTCCAGGGGTAGTGGAAAATTTCGGAGCATATTTGTTGCTGTATTTGAGCGATTCTTTAACTGATTTTCGTTATTTTATGATAGATTCATTGTGCACTATCTTATAAATGTTGTCTTTTCTGTTGATCTCCGTCAAGTATCTGAGACATATGGAATGTGGAATCCATAGACAAAAATTCATACCACTACGTGCTTCAGGAAAATCTATTCGTTCCTTTTTCCAATATAGCTTTCACTCGATTGAAATGTTATCATAACGTAGTATTTCTGAAGCAAACAAATCAACCGGTTAGTTAAAATTAATTTCAATTGTATACATTTATGGCTCATGAAAGTTTTCTTAGAATATAATTCAAAAAAGTATTTAGAACAATTTTTAAAGATATTTTAAAGATTTTATTTATTTTTTGAAGCAATGAGGTTTGCAGCGTTCTTTTACGTGTTGAAATATCGTTTCTAAAAGGCTGAAGATTGAAGATACTTGTTGCTATTAACAATATATCTAATATTTTTAGTAATAAGAGTTTGTTTTAGATTTGAAGAAGTGTGAATTTGTATCGAATCCATTCTTGATTTTTTTAGATGAAAATTCTGTAAGAAAAGAAGTTAATGTAAATTAAATTCTGCTTACATTGTCCAGTAAATTTATTCTCTAGCATAACACTTTAATTAATACGTAGTTAAAAAAATAGGTAAGAAACTGTGTAGACTACCCATTTTCTGTCATTTAAAAAAGAAAGAATCATTCGCTCCAATGAAAGCAGGTAGAATCGCGCCATATCCTCACTTTGGGCTTTTGGGTTTTTTACGAGATCATATTGTATGAAGATTAATTCAGGCTTAGAGTTATATCCGGCCCCAATTGCGATTTAAAAACTTTTCTTGGAAAGAGTGAGATGAGTCATTAATGGAGATGAAAGATTACGAATCCTGCAAATTATTTTCCATTAACCCGCCAAGTTAATTATCCTTTTACTAACAGCTTTATTTACTCCGAAAAAATGGAAGCTACAAGTTATGAAGTTTATGCTCTACTTTCCGGGATGTGAGTTTCCAGCTTGTCTCTTTGCAGTAAAGACGTCCAGTAGACCACTTTTTCTTTCCTCCAATAAAAGAAATGGAAATATTCGAACAATCTATGTTGATGTCAAAATATCTCGGCTATTTTGAGTCTTGCGGGTGAGTCGAGACGGACATATTTTCATGTAAGTGCGATAAAAGGGAATTCAAGATTTAGAATTTTTCAAGGGATTTATCGTTCGAGTAATAAATATCATGTCATTTCTTCTCATTTCAAGGTCACATGTAAACAAAGCCAAAATTTATGCTCTGCAAACGAAGCGGTACTTATCAATTGCGTGCCTGGTAATGACACTGTTTATCGCCCAGTTCGATCCGAGCCGAGAAATTTCACACGCTTAGAGGCTTTTTTGCTCCTCAGACTGTTTACTGAAACCGGGAAGAACACGCCTCTTTGTTTATGATTCTTTGGGAGCTAATGTCAAACATTTTCGTTTGCTTAGTGTCAGATGAATCCGGAGTAAACTTAACGTCTCCGATGTATGAATTGCGTTGCGATGAAACATCTTTTCTTTGAGTGTCGGCAAGATGTCGAAATTAGCAAATAGGTTGGAATGGCGGAGATTTGATGGAAAATGTTGATAAGGTTGGATGCATCAATCTGAGATGCGGATCTTATGCTTGTGGTGATCACTTTGGACCATTTTTTCCCTATAGATGCAGCTATCAAATGCTGTTTACATAAGTATATTCTGTAGATTGATCACAAATCACTAACCTGTGTAGGCCACGAGGTAACCGAAATTTGGAATATGGCTCTGGAAAAGTATTTGGAGAAAACTGTGTATTCACTTCGTTGCAACGGCGGATTCATAGATGCTCCGCAACCCTATCCTCCTCGACATTTTTGCTAGATAAACAATTTTCATTCTGTCAAGGAGCGGAAACTAAAAATCAACGTATTTAACGATTTTCTACGACTATTCGATTTTTCACGACCCAGGGGCGTGCATTGTAGTAAATTCATGCAGGAAAATTGTAACCTTAAGATGAAACATTAACAACATTGATGAACATTTGACAAATCTATCTAAAATCGACCGCACCTTATCATGTTTCCACCTCTTCTCCGTCGTGTTGCGTTATATTTAAACTTAGTACTACTGCTTACTTTTAATAAAGCATTGCAGGAATGAAAGTTACTTTCAGTAATAGTTAGAGTATAGAACATTTGTTATTTTGGGACCTAGCGAAAATGTTCTCTTAATATATTAATGTTTAGAATTCGTTGATTCGTTCTTCGGCGTTAGTGGAATACCTTTTCCCACTTCTCTCTTCTTTGGTTCAAATCAATTTTATTTTGCATGTAATCGATTAAAACCCTAAAATTACTAATTTGTCCTGAAGCAAACACTTCCTATTAAAAGTTTTATGCCCAAATAATAATTCAAGGAATTATTTAATACTATTTTGTGCGGCATTTCTTTGTCGAATCTAATTTTGGTCTCTTAAAAAGAAGAAAGCTTGTGATCTAAGCATAGATATGCCTTTGAAATGTCATGCCATGACCCTATTCTGTCTTGCTTTTCTCCTTTCTGATACCTCGATCTTGAAAGACTAGTTGTTAGATGAGTGTAATTTATGAACTCTTCGGATATTTCACGGACGTATTTTTAAGTTTATACTGAACTCATCTTCACCGTGGTGATTTTGGCAGGTACTGCGATTTTTCTAACAATACCTAAGAATGAGTTATAGGTTATTGATATCCTAAACTTATATCATATTTATTAATAACTTAGAAGAATACTGAAGTTTCCCATGATTGGAAGTTCTCTTTCGTCAGCCATATTTTAGTTTATCCGAGTATCATTTTACTATCGATCCATCGATTCGACATACCAAATTTTCAAATTTTTTATACTCTTTGTTTGTTTGGAAATGATTACGAAATGAAATTTTCGTGCAGAATGCTGCAGAAATTCTCTTAAATTCTTTTTAGAGAACTTCTACGAAATTCAATTAATTTCACCATAAACTTTAATTTGACTAAACTGTTTATTTACTTTCCCATTTCTAAAAGGGTACATATTTTAACCGCTAAAGTCGTCAGCTAAAAATATAAAAATCCTTTTGTTATAAAACATTCAATCGTAAAAATATCTCCCGATATAACTCATCCGTAGTTATGAATTAGTTTGCTGCTTTCGATTAATATTATGTTGTGCTAACTCGTACTTGTTCTGTGGTATTGCTGGATAGTAGTAAAAATGAAAAACAATGCACGATCTATATAAATGATGTACTGATCATTAAAATTTATCCAGTTTAGTTTGTGATTATCTTAATTAAGTTAAAACTAGAAAATTCTGATAGAATTTATATTTTCTGCATTAAGATGGCATACAGCTAGAGTAACTATATTCTGGTCGTTAGACAGAGGTACTTATCAAATTTTTGAGCGGGAAAAACCGGGAAATAACAGAAACATTGCCTTAGTACTGTGTCTGGGTTTATGTCATGTTCTTTTAAGACACTCTCTCTCTCTCTCTCCAGCGTACCTACTTAATGAAAATTAGAGTTGGAATGTTAATCTCTTCTTTTCGAATTCAAGCTGGTAATTTAAAATGGCGTTAAGGACGATCAAAGTCATAAAAATGTGAAAATTTTATATCTCTGATGCTGTCTATTTTTCGATCAGAAAAAAAGCTTTTTTAACCGCCCTCTGGTTCAGGGCAATATTTATTTCATAATACCAAGTATAAGATTGTTGTGTCGATAACGGATCCTTTCTGGGCAGGTTAAGTTCATTCCTTTTTAACAAAGGCAGTAGACTAATCGTTTAAAAAAAAATTTAGCAGTCTGGATTTTCTTCGTAGTTTGAGATGAAATAACTCGTAACTGATGCATATTGTTTCATAGTTTGGAAATTTTAGCTGGCTATTTCCACCAGCAGCTTGACGTACTAGTCTCATACGTATTTTTCCATATCTCATCCGGCAATGCAAATTGAACTATTGCTCAATGAAGGTTACGGACACTTCTGGTAAAAGTTGTGATATCAAATAACAGCTTGATTAGGCGAGAGGAGTTCTTCACCGAATATATACACTACTAATTCAGCAGCGCTGCTTCGAAGATTCTTTGCGCCATTTCGGCTGGTGAAGAAGCTTGATATTTAATTATCTATATCTCCTACCTTTATAAAGTGAATTTTTAATTGCATGAAATTATTTCCAGAGTTTTCCTGATAAGGTCATAGAGGTAATTATGAGAGGGCTGCGAGTAGGTAATATCTTCTAAAAGTACTTAATTTGTCGTAGAGTTCCATGAAAGGTTGCTCTGGACCGATTGGGAACAAAAACGAATTTTCACTGAGATTCAGCAATTCAGATTGGCGGTGGGAGGCAATAAGATTTACCTATTTAAGTTTGGAGGAACGTTGGATGTAACAAGTAACTAGCAAGAATCGTTTCACATATACATAATTTCCCTTCCTTTCAAGAAATTTCGATGAAAAGGTGCAAATTTTCGTCGCGGTCTAGGATACTTTGCTTTTCCAAGCAATCTAAAGCTAGTTTATTTTCACAGAACCAGTCCAGGTGTTGAGGGACTCCATTAGAGAAACAAGAAAACTACGATAGGTACTTTTTCTACAAATTTCTTTCTTTAAATGTATTATCTTTTTCTTAAATAAAGAAAAAAATCGTGGAAAAAGTGCCAGTTTTGTCGTTTCCGTAGTTTATTTTCGTCTTACGAAATGATTTCTTTCTTGCAGTCTGCTTCGCGTTAAAATTTCGGCTGTGAATTTCGTAATTTCTCTCAGAGCGTGGGAATTCATTCAGATTTTATCGTTCGCCGCAGGTCAATAGTAAGATGAATGCTTATTTTCGAAACCTTGTGTTCCTGATGAAAGCGTTGAAAGGACAGTGCACCCATTCTGAATGGTAAGCACTATTTAACCTTGACCCGCCTTAGTTTTTGCCCTCCGCAGAACCCGTGCTTTAGTTAATTTCAATGATTCTGATTTTGCGGCATATAAAATTAGGTAATTTTATTTTCCATTCGTTTTACCAGTGAATAGCTTTATTTTAATTAATATTAGTTTAATTTATATTCTGATGTTTTGGCTATGTTATTACCTTTAAAGACCAATGTTGTGGAATTAAAAATAATCAAGATAGGAAACTGTTTACTCTCTGTATTTTTCGGAAGATCCAGAATTTTAGTTTAGCTAACTCACTACATGTATAGTTTCCGAAAAATATCACATTTAAGTATAGGCAAGCAGTTCTGTTAGCATTTAATCCCTTCTTGTAGGAGCGGTGCATTTTAAACCACGATGGGGATTTTAAATTTGATAGGGATGTTGATATAATTTTTCAGAATTAATGGTATTCGAAGCAGTAGTCAAAACGTATTCAATGCATGTTTCCTAATATCTTACGATATATTTTATAATGAATAATGAACAAACTCGACCACTTCCTGCATTAGGAAAGGGAAGGAAATCCTCTCCAATATTCAATAACTTGTTCTGAATTTAGAACTCCTTTCATTTCACTTTCGCGGAATAGAATCTTCCATAATTCCGGAAAGGAAATTCTCGTGGATCATTTCGATGTTAAGAATTTTTAACTCGCGAAATCCAGTTGGTAATAAATTATATATTTTCGTCTAATCGTTCTTATCTTTTTGACGAATATCTGTTTCCATGTATGTATGCATCATCTCTACGAATATTTATAATATATTTTATTTTCGTTTGTTACTAATGTTATGAAATCTGTAGCCTGAGTTGAAGTGTTCTCTGTTGCAAATAACTTATATTTCAATTTTTATACTTCGAAAGAAACGCTGAAATTCATTTCCTTTTGGTATCAATCAGGAAATTGATTTCATAGATATCTATGGTAACAAATCTTTCTCCATTTAATGACTGCTTAATTATTACCCAAAATGAAGCATTTAAAAATGGTATTAATCAGGGAAAATATTCTATATTCTACATTCTCATTTCATTGAAGTTTTTCCATTTCGGAGCTAACTCGTCGTCTTTCTCATTGGCAGTATTCCTCCACAATTCCTTATCCTATCATAAAACTTTCTCTTCAAACTTATCCAAACACATTTCTTATCTATCTCTTTAGTCTTCCATCTGTGTCAATCTCTTCCATTCAACATTCAACCTTTGTCTCCTCGTTCTTCCTCTCACTCGGAAACAATTTTCCTTATAAAAAATTTTCGTCATTTTGCTTTTTTCATACTTGCTTTCTATACTTTTCAGAAGTCCAAAATTAGGAAAATATTTTCTTTCCTAGCTGATCGACCCAATTTTAATTTGGAAGGTATAGGCACAGAAACACCGGGTCCAATGAGACGCTTCGTAAAATATAATTGCAGAGTATTTCATATGAATGTAAGAAATCAGTTTATTAGAGAAAGACGCGTTAAAAATATTTTAAATCACTTTCACTGCTCATATAAACCAAAAGATTGGTAAAATCCTTGATATGGAGTGTTTTGCTGTATGGGCGTGAAACGTGGACATTACGAAAAGAGGACATCAAAAGATTGGAGGCATTTGAGATGTGGGTGTGGCGTTGAATGGAGAAGGTGGATAGAAAAACAAACAGAGGTGCTAGAAATGTTGGGGAGGAGAGGGTTTTAATTGAAGTGGTTAAGCGCCGACAAAAGAAATGGGTGGGTCAGATATTGAGAGGAGAGGGATTGCTGAAGAATGTAATTGAGGGTAGAATGCAAGGGAAAAGACAGAGGGGAAGGCAAAGGCAGAAAATGTTAGATGACATAAAGGGTGGGGTAAGTTACCAGGTAGCGAAGGAAAGGACTATGAATAGGGAATATTAGGGCACATGGTCCTACCGAAAGGTAGAACACTTATGTATAAACCAACCAATTGATTTTATTCATGTTGTTGTTTAAATTATGTTCAACCCGTTTAATTTCTTGTTAATTTAAATAGGAATGTGTTTTTCATGGTCGCAATCACCGTGGAGAATAGTAAATATCAGAGGTGAGGTAAATGATGTTCATGCATAAAGCGCCGACGGAAGTCGAAAAATCATCAAGCAAAACCGATACGAGTTAATGGAGAGATAATTCTCCGTATCAGATTGCAAATGCCGATTATTTTCTCTTTTGTACATGTCATCAAGATAAAGTCAGAGTAAGATAAGTCACAGGTAAAAAAGGCGAGGTTTTAATCGATGTGGTTGGGAAAAATCCTCAAATCGACGCTGGAATCACTTGGTGTGAATATGAACTATAATTTCGGCCTCAGAAATATTTATTTCCTTGGTCAATTTTTTAGCATTAGCTTATTTTTAAACGAGTCCTTGTTTTTATTCCGGTGGTTCTTGATCCGACAGTAGAAATGTACGTTTTCTGTGATAACACAATATATTGAGTTATGTTTCAATACCTACATTTTTGGTAATGAATTAAATGGTAGCTGGGACTCTTTAGTCGCTGTTTTGGACGGAAAAGTCGTTTGGATTGTATTGATCCCAGGCAATCGAAAAGCACGTGGTTTGGAGTAACGGTGAATGGGGGGACCTGATCATGACGCGACTTAGATAAAATTTAAGTTGTGGTACATGAGAAGAGGGGTTTGTTTACCTTTCGTGATGAAAACCTACCGCAAGGTCGAGGCCGAATTAGAAGATTCTAATTTTGGAAAGAGTTCTAATTTCTGCTTTGCGGCCGATTCACTGCTAAAAAAGTTTGAGAGAATGGCCTTTTTGTTCCGCCAGCATCCATTTCTATTCCATTTAAATGTGTGCTGTGATAGGCGATGAATGTTCTCAAATAATTCGATAATTTTCATTTCACTCACTTGATTTCGAAATATTGCTGCAACTACGTTTTCTTGCAGTAAAAGAGTTGATGGCTGTGGATTATATCCAGTAAAAAGGAAGAACAAGGATCGTTTTACGAAATTTCCTCACGCGGAATCTGTAACAGCATTTTTCGGTGGACGTCACCGGGCCTTTTTTTTCTGCCTTAATTAAGAATGTTTAACCTATATCTTAAGTATATAATATCTAAATTTAGAATATCTTTTCCGCCGTCGAAGAATCGAACTGGATCACTAATTCAGTTTCTTTAATGAACATATATACCACGTTGAATTGCTATTCTATGTTCGTGGATTTTTTCCGCAGTAGCTTTAGCGGCTTTGCAATGCTTACGCTTTAGCGGTCTTTGTAGTCGTCCAGTCTAGATCGTCCAGTTTGAACGTTTATGATTTTAATTACGTGACTTAATTATGAGGTTAAACCTCAGCCATGTGATCTAAGTATGGTACGACAGCAGGTAGAGGACATCAGGACATGATGAAATGGGTGCGTTTGGAAATTTTATGCACTTCACTGAAAATTAATACCACAAGGCCATTATAATAAGTCAAATTCGTGAAAATCATCTATAACTTTTTACTCGTTTCCCTTGTTGGAATGGAGATTTCAAGATGGTGATTCTTTATTCTTTGATTAAAATGTTATTTCGCAAAATTTCCCCTGAAATTATGATCTTCCTGTTTTTTCCGAAGATTTCAACATTCATTTGATGATAATTCATTACCAATGATTTTTTTTAATCCCTAAACCTTCTTTAAATCTTGTAGGTCTTGTAGATTAAATGTCAATAATATCGTTAGCGAGAGAGAGAAAGATAAAGATTCATCATCATGGAGATCATGAAGTTACCTTCACAACTTATTGGTGAGTTATCGCCTCATACTGTCTCTTGGTGTACTTATGAGATGGCTATGTAAGATCGAACGCATGCCAAAAACAGTCTTTTGACTATCACCGTTAAAAAAATACTTAATCTTTTCTCTTGCAATCGATTCGTTTCTTTGGATTGCTATCAAACCACAACCTACTCAATACCTATATCTTAATTAAAGTGAAATGAAAAATCAATATCGTGAAGTTAATTTAAGATGGAAAAATTTTAGTAACGCTATATTCTATTCTAATCAAATTTAGTTTAGTTAGTGGATGTTTGTTTAATTCTTAAAGCGCTTCGACAGCTTAGGTAATTCCGAACACCACCCACCGGATCTCCACCGGGAGTCGAACCCGGAAATGGTTTAAAGGCGAATGCGCTACCCACTTTCTCTCTCTCGAATCAGATTTTCACCGTGTGAATTAATTGGAAAACTTAGTAAAACACACTTAAGGATTCGTTAAAGAACTTTATTTCTCCGAGGTCTTTAAGTTAGTATAGTGATTCTTCTGTGCAGGATAAGGCGACGTTTTTTTAATTTCTCTATTTTCAAGTCATGGAAGAGAATAGCTAACCTAAGTAGTTTTATGCTCAAATTAATGTTTGATCTTCTATGTTTTCAGTTCAACTGTGCCTTTATGCCTAAGTATTATATTTCTAATCTCTGTATTACTTATTATGTGGAGAAAAGTAATGTTATCAATGATAGGGCTGAGATAGGCATCTGAGATAGGACTTGATGACGATGAAGGGTTTGTCATTCTTGTGATATTACCAGAACTTGATTTGTGATCAATTTTGCCAGGGCTTGTCGTATAGGACCTCTGCTAGGCTAGGCTAACTGAACCTCATGCTCATCTTCAGATTTTCCTCTTAAATTTCCTTTTTCCCCTCTTTTCAAGTATGTACAGATCGATTTCTATTATCACTTATAACATAATTGAGTTAAATTAACGTAGAATGTTCGTCGGGGAATTTTTCTATGCCTCCTAAATCTTTAGAATGTATCTTTCTAGAAGTTTTCATCCAACTCGTATCTCAAAGAAAATTGAAAACTTTCTCTACCATTTTATCATAATGGTTTAAGTTTGTGGTAAGTGGTGTAAGAGCAGAGAAATGCCAAATTAAATAAACTGGCTATCTATCTCTGTTCATTTGGATGGAATACTAATCTCTTTTAAATTGTTCTTGGTCAATACCCTTACGGATCCTTTTTTTTCTTGCTGAATCATAGTAATCCTGTTTCTTCATGTTATAGAGGAAGGAAAATAAAATAAAGTTGGTTTAATAGAAACGCGTTCTGTGATATCCTTGGGTGGGCGCAATTCGTCATAATTATAATTAAATGACATCACCTTTCCGGTTCTACCCGAGCGTACACTTGACATAGAAAACGGTGGATATGTTGTTGTGAAAATGGCGCTTAGACTTCCTGCTGTTTATGACGGCTTCGTGTAACAAGTTTCCTGTGTGCCATACGCCATTATTGCTCTATAACTGGACTAACATATAATGTCCAGAACTTTCATCATCATACCTTGAAAATGCTGCGGTGTCGCGAAATGGATTTCGTCTCAATTACAACGAATATCGAATAGAGGAATTAGATGCTACGGAGTTTTTCTGATGTCGTATCTTTTGAAGCCGATGGTGAGCTCTTATGACAAATTCTCCAATATTTCCGTTAGAGATATATTTCTTATCAAGGGTATCTCTTATCTTCCAATTATGTTTATTGTAGCATATCTATTGTATGTACAGAATGGATATTTCTTCATTTTGTATTAAAAGCTCGTCTGACGTTTTCTTGCTCTAAGAAAAAATTCTTGGAGGTATAGTAATATTTTGTTGATCTAAGAGTTGCAAGCAGAGGCCGTAGGCGTAAGGACTACTGCAACTGTACATTATCTTGAAATAGAAAAAAACGTCCTTGTTTGGCCCTCTTAACGGCGAGGCCCTCAGCTTGCTCTAAGTGTCTGATGGTAAGTCTGCCTGCTTTCCAAAATCTATCGCCGTTGATAGATTTGCTTTCGTTTGATAGAAAACCTGAAATCGTCAACTGTGAAGATGATAATTCTTAATAATTCAGATAAGAATTGAGCGTTTTGAATTCTTTCTTCGTTATTATTGTTTGCTCTTACGGCGAGGTTGGGCCAAAATGGCCTCTCTTCCACATAACCTAAATTCATTGAATCCAATTAAAAATATCAAGTTTTCAATTTTCCCTGAAAAAGTCAGTATTAATGCTTTAGTTAATTATTCGCGTCCATTTCATTCAATTCAAATGAAAGTTGTTGAAATAAGCTGCAAATTTCTGACGTAGAGTTTTTGTTAAGGAATGAAGGAAAATATCGGAATAGCTAAGTAAGTATTTAATGACAAAACTTGTACAAATTCCACTTAAACTGTAGCACACGTTGTCGGTTTCGGCTTGAATTCACGCCATTATAACTGTCATTAAATACTTATTTATCATGAAGTTCCGCTTGATACCATTTATTTCATTCGGAATAGCTTGTTAGTTTAATTGATTCATAAAATACTACGTGGTAAAATAGTAACATCGTATTGATTTTCATTTAAATATTTTTAATTCCTGCATATTACCTCAGATGTCAGAAGTCTTCTTAATATCCGTATTTTTGTTTTTCTGGTAGTAAGACTTTTCCTGTAAAAAGTGCAAAAAAAAGGACTAAGAAATGTTCTGTCAATGGAGTTTTACACTGTAAGTTTGGTTTTTGGCTTTGGTGAAGTTTTTTTTGCTCTTCAAAGCCTTTTTACGCCTTGTCCCGCAGTAAATATTTAAGTTATTTACGCTCGATGAAAAGTGACGAAAGTTATGTTAAGATTATGCAGAGTACGATGAAAAAGAGCATCGAACGGAATTTTCTTTTTTCAGTTCGTAAACACTCGTTGCTAACATCTGTTCATGTTGCATAAGTCTCCCATTCACGTGTGGTATCTGTTTTACAGCTGTAATAAAGTTGCTCCTCTACCTCGTGTGTCGAATAGCGTTGAAAAATCCAAGAATTGCGTGCCATTCATGTCGGAAATTACATAATCCCTGTTGACTTACATGAAACTTCATCATATACCCGTGATAGATACATTGCGTCCTCACATGTTAGAAGGAGAATGTGATGAGTTTGCCATTAATAATTAAGACGTATTTTTGTTATTATGTCATCTTCGGAACGATTTCCTTTCTATATTTTTGCTATTTTTATCAAAATTTTAAACTGGATTTATTACCTTACTCACTTCATCTTGGTCTTCGTCAAATATTAGCGAGAAAGTTGTTTAATATTGGTGTTTCTGAGTTACTGTTGGCACAGTGTCCCACTGGCAAAAGATTTTCAATCCAGCACCATTCCATATCTCGCCTTTATTCTTATTCGAAAATGAATGTCACTTTCGATCATTTATTTTGGGAAAATTTGAAAGATTATTTTGAGTAGGATTTGGTGTTTCAAAGTATTAAAGTCAACAAGAATTGTATGATCAATTATCTCTTTTGGAAGATGATAACGAGAAAAGTGTGCAATATCATTACTTTAAGAATATTCACGATTTTAAAGTCAATTTTTTTCTTATTTTGAGAATCTACTTTTTCTATTCGTAGGAATTTTACTATATTTCAATTGTTCAGACTTTTCTATCAGAAAATTGTTCAAATAAATTTCAATGACTGCATGCATGTCTCAATGCTCATCGCCTTATCTACGTATGACAGTAATACAACCTAAAGCTTTAAAATTTATAAAACATTAACTAAACCAGTTTTGATTTCGGTTTCTGAAAAAAAACAATGGTTTCCCTCCTCCGTCACCTTTACAGAGCCACCCGTTAAAGTTGCTTGCTAAAAGTTGCTTTAGATTTACACGAAGGTACACTGTACCACTGAATACACTGGGTGGTGAGATGGGCTTGACCAGATTCCCTTCATTTTCTCTTTCATTGTCTTTCCCTGAGACTTTCGTTTTCTTTACAATTACTTGACGATACAATGACTGAATAGATTCGTTAAATTTGAGCAGAATGAGCTTTTTTTCTTTTCGCAGGCTTACAGTTCAGGATAATTTTAAAATTTTAACAGAACTTTTCTACGTTTCCCGGTAAAAACCATGTACAGAAATCAATGCTGCACGAATTTTTTTAAGCTATCTAAAAATACTTCATTTGTGCATATAGGCATGATTTGCTGGAAAAAATCTATTTTAATTCTGTTCCAACAGACATTCAGATGTGAAGCAATTTACACCCAAATACCTCGTGATTAAAATATTTTTATCAATAAAAGCAATTCTTCAATTGCTTTTATACTATATAGTTTCTACAATTCCTGTAGTAATGCATATCATTAAGAAAATTCTACAAGAAGTTGTCGAATTTTAAAAAGTATTTATCGGAGAATTCGAGTATTTACAATATGATCACTCGATCATTGAAAACCCGATTAATTTGGATTCTTTATATATTTATTGATATCTCTAATTTTTATTCTTTAACGATAACGACACCGTTAAAAGTTATCACCTCTTCACAATACAGTCATAATTTATTGGGATGGTTTGACCAGGGACTGTGTCTACTTATGTCCCTGTAGAATCATCTCTTAGTTTGACTGAATCTAAAAACTTATCTGCTCTCTCGCTCGTCTAAAGAATTATTTCACTTGTTAATTTTTTTTTGCCTTTCCTTTTGATTGGCGGACGGAGTCGTTTATATGAATCAGTTTTGTTTATAATATCGATATTACCTTAAGGCTTTTCACCATTTTCAAGCAAGGACGCATTGGACTTCAGACTGTTTTATAAATCATTTTAAACAAACCTAAAATCATTTCGAAACCTATAAATCAAACAAACCCTTCAGAAGGTATTGTTAGCACTTATTTTATGTAGGTATAGAAGTTTTGAAATCGCAAGGCTAGCAGCGTGCCAACCTTATTCCCCGATGCCCTCTGCAATGCCAGTACTATACGCATATTACCTCCGAAGTCTGAATAATAATGCTGAAGATTTTCATCGTGGTGAGTTGAGTGAACATTAGGCATACATAGGTGCTATTTAACGTACTTTTAGAGGTCCATAACATTTTCTTGTTTAGTTTGAGCAATTATCTCCTTTAACGGAAATTGTCTCTTGCCTTGTGATGTTAAAGCCCGCAAGGGGCCGCCGCACGAGTAATGATCAGGTTCCTTCGTAGAACTATAACTGGTGGTCCTCTCTGTGCTGTTTCGCCAACTCGGGCCTCAATCAGCATGTTGTGTTCCATACAATCAAGTTGGAAACCTCCTTTCTACTATGTGGCGATTGCGCCTCTATATCCCTATTAGGGTGATGTAGGTCCTAGGCGAACCTAGGACCATATTGCTGGTAGTCATTGTGTGCGGAAGGACCCCTAGGGGCCGCCGGGAGCGAGTGTGTGAGCGGGTGTTCTCCCGGTGTTTACCAGGAGGTACGGTGTCGCAGCTGACGGAGGAACTGAGAACGTCGGTATCGTCATCGAACTGCTCCGTGCTGCGGGTGGTGGTGCACGCGGGCACTAACGACGCCTCGAGATTCAACGCATTCCCCACCCGCGTTACTTCCACAATGAGTAAGTTAGAATTGAACGATGCAGGAATTAGAAACCTTTCATCACAGGTCGATAGTAAGAAATCTCCCGGGCCAGAAGGCGTGCCTGCATATGTAATATCTACGCTAGCAAATGAGCTTGCTCCTCTCCTTCTCGCGTTTTTCAGTAAATCTTTAGATGAATGTACGGTTCCGGTCTCATGGAAGAAAGCGCACATTACTCCAGTGCCGAAAAAAGGCCGTAAAACACAACCAGACGACTTCCGACCGATATCGCTTATATCCGACTTTGGTGTATTAACACCCCCTGCCATACGCCATACGGCGGTTTGCGGGGTATTTATGTAAATGTAAATGTAAAGCATGTACTTCCGCGTTTTAGACCTCCTTGGTTAAATGACGACGGCTATACAGACTTATTTTCCCTTCACGTCCTTTGCCGATTATTCATCCTTCATCAGCCGTATTTCCTTTCCGTGTACGTGAAATGTTTTTGATGGCTTTCCTTGGAAAATTTTACTTTTTACTGTGAATTCGATTTGTCGGTTCATCGATCAATCCTTAAATTTCTACAAAGAAGTCTAAAAAAAGGCGTGACTTAGAGTTGAAATTTATTCTGCCCATGAAAATGTTGGTTAAGTTTCGGTTCTATGTCGAGAGGTTTATATAGGGAGAACCAATTAAAATCGAGATGGGCCCTGCAGGGTCCGTTTTATCATTATACGATCGCGGGACGATAAGACATGGGGGCGTCAGATTTTGCCAGTTGTGGGAAACAGTGGCGTATTCATTGTGGGAAGACACTAATTTCATTTTGCATTTGGCCGCCAGAAAAACTTGGCTCCGCGGTAGTGACCCGTATGGGCCGAAATTATCGACATAGGCCCGGCCCATTCACAATTGAGCTTGTACCCAACCCGGCCCGAGCGTAGTAAGAAATTTTCGCTCTCAAGCCCAACTCGATCCCGAACTTTTCCAAATAGTTCAGGAATCAATCTTCACGATGCATTTGAAAATAAATACATTTATTTTACCTCTATTATTCCTTCAGTAATACTAATTTTTCTTAAGAAACAGGCTAATATGCTTTCTACTCCTGCAAAGATAACAAACTGTATAAAATGTTCCTGTAAATTATTTAAGCCAACAGAAAATGTTTGAAACGATAATTTTATTTCCAATTTAAATCAGATGTATTCCATTTACCATCGTGATTTTTCGTGTTACTGATCTCTGGACATTAATTATATGGAACGATGAAGACTGTACGTATTGTCTAAGCATTGCATAGCAACTTTAAAAGGCCTCCGTCCCTGTGCTAGAACAAAAGAAAGCTGTTTGAGAACGAATAATTCTTTCCTTCCCAAGCTATACTCGGGCTCGAACCCGGCCCGATCCGAATGTATGTACCGCCAGCTCTACTATTAGGCCCGAACCCGACCCATGTGGACCCTCTGGCCAGAAACAAATTGGCCAATGGGCCAAATGAAATAAATATCTGCGAATTTAAGATGACGCGGGCATGTCTATGGGGAAAGGAAGAGTAATTTTCATAAAAGTGATTGTTTCAAAGGTCTCCCAAGTTTGGCCTCCGGGTATTCAAGTGAATAGCATGTTCGACTTCGGTGGAAGCGGTCCAGGATTCTATTTCCCGTATGGGCTCACATGAAATAACCTCAGTTGTCGAAGCACTTTTAAAAATACTAATACTAAACAAATTAAGGATTAAAGTCGTTGATGCGTGTGAATTTAATATTGGCGGGGATTTAAATGTGTTCGCGACCCTCCTGAGCCCCATATATCTATCTACCCGACTCGATGCCAGATATTCGAATGCTGTTTTTACTGAGTTTATGTTTGCCATCCAAGCTTTCGTTATCGCTTACGGGGTTTAATTTGACGGATTCTTACTGTGTGCTCAATTCTCTTATGCTAGTTTTAGGAGGCTTAAATTAGTTGAGAGGTGTGTTTAATTATGGATTTTGTTGCGCCTTTATTCGGTGTGTTTTTCGCAATCTGTTATTGGAATTTTTGAGTCTTGTTGCTATCGTGTGGTATGGATTGAGTTCCGCTGTCATTGAACTCTGCCTATTAGCAAAGTCTCTCCAGAAAATTCGTGAAATTAAACCAAAAGTAGGGGAATCAAGGATTAGTAAAATAATTTACTTCCTTCGTGCATATTTATGGGTTGTAATAAAATTTCATTATCGCAGGGATTATCTACTAATATGCGCGTTCAATCCTTTTGATTAGAAATTAGAGGTTTGTAGTAATTACAAGTGATTCTGCTGTGGATAATTTGGGATTCACCTAATTATTTTTTGCTTTTTTATGTTGTTATATGAATATAAGAAGTGTTTAATGCCCTCACTATCTCATTTTCTCTGAATCAGGCAAAAATGTTGTTGCAGAATATCTTCAACGAAAAGCCTTCTTTCTTACAACCCCCAATTAATCTTGTCATTCTTCTGATGTTAGTTTCTCATCTCTGAATTAAATACCATAACATTGAATTGAAACTGTAGCTTAGTAACACTCAGGGGAGGGTATTCACTGAATGATGCTCTTATTACAATGGAGATATGTTTTGAGAAAAGTTGGGTATGTTTGTCTCCATTTGGAGTATTTTTACTTGTTATCCTGCTAATACTCTCCCCAATTTGCATGATTGGGTTGTAGTTTAAGGCTGGGATGGATATGTTATTGTTTATCTACTTCATTTGAACTCAAACCAGCCTGTACATCACATCACGTATATTCTTTACTTACAAATCTCAAAGTTCCAGTTAAAAATGTTAAATCATCTCTCTTTTACCCTAATTTCCTGAGATTTCTGCAATTTTTCAGTCAAAATTATTTTTTGTTCAACTAATTTGTTTATTGTAGTACATTTTTTTATGGCAGAAATAAAAAAGACTATTTGCTCTATTATCAACTCAAGACAAAATCTTAGTGTCTTCAAATCTCTTAAATCAGTTCTCTGTCTCTTGAACATTTCATGAGCAGTGAGCACGAGCAGGAACTTTTTTGTCATTGGTTATCCAGGAGCCTATTTGATTCAGAGATTTGCCATGTACCAGCATGTAAAATGCATCTGCATTTAAGATGCAGCAAGGTCTTTGGAACTGTGTTCTTGATCTATCATAATAAATGCTGTGGAAAATCTATATCCTACTATAAGACACCCTGCTTTTCAGGAATTTTTTTGTGAATAGTTGTCTTATGCATGGATATATGCAGTATTTAGATCATGGATATCCTTCCATTCGGTCCAAGATTGTTCTTTGGTCAATGATATTTTATTTTGAACAATCTCCTCATCTGAAAATCTCAACTAAATTCCTTGACTAGGATAATGCACAGACCAAACCTACTAGCATATTTATTTTATTATATTTTATTTCTTTTCTTATTTTGTTTTATATTTGTAAATACTACTGTATTGAGGAAGTTCTTTCCGTCTTTGTCTTATCTTCCTCCATTGAGATTAAATTGAAATTCAGTTATTTATCTCAAAAAATCAATGTCTGAAACCATTTAACTTTATTAAAAAGTATAAATAAATTATGCCAACATAGATGTTAAGTACATAATTTCAAAATGGAGTTCTTAGCTAATTAAAGAAATGAGTGATATTGTAAAATGTGAATTTTATGGATCGGATAAAGATTATTAGGAATGATTAAAGTATAATATATAGATTGTGTTGTATGAATCTCCAAATGAATAAATAAGTTTTCTTTTTTGAGTCATTGTAGCCTCCTTCCTATTGTTGCTAACATTTATTACTTTATATTTTCTTTATGAATGATATAAAATTTTTCCTCTTCTAGTGCATTACAGTAAAATCTAAAATCAGAAAGTATAATTTTCTCTTATTTGTCTCTAGGTATTTCGCCATGGCCAGAGGACTCCTGCTGATACCTACCCTAATGACCCACACATAAACTTCACTTTTGATCCAGTTGGCTGGGGACAACTTACCAATGTGAGTAATTATCAATATTCAGTGGTTACCCACGCTAAATACAAACACTTCAAGGGGTAATTTGATCTTTAAAGAGGTACTTATTATGAGAATGATATTGAAGATGGGTCAATTTTAGTAGTTAGCAGTGACTGGTGAATTATTTGTAATATCAATTTATTCATGTTAGCATTTAGCATGTTAATGTTTAACATGCTAGTCCCCAAACCCCAAGGTCCCTGGTTTCAGTCCTAGCTTGTAAAATTTTTCTAGTTAGGGAATGGTTGTTTACATTTGTCAATAATAATTATTATTAGAAAGGGATCTAGTTGGGATCTTCCTGTTCTCATTAAAGAAATTATCATTGTATACAATTTTTTCATAAATTTTACAATTATATTAGAAATAGCAGGGTTTAATTAATACTCTTTTTATGAAATTCAAAGGAGTGGGTTGCATTTTCAATGAAATTTGTTAACACAAAAAGTTTAGATTTGTCCCCATACATTCATATTGTAGTATGTGATACATATTGTGTTAACCAATTTCCACTGTTTTCCTTAAAAACCTGTTTATGGTTGAAAACTGTATATGCTCATTATAACCTGTTGAAAATATTGTAGGAGGGAAGAAGGCAACAGTATGAGCAAGGGCAGTTTCTTCGCAGTCGTTATGACAAACTCCTTGGACCTAAACTTACCAATGAAGTCTTTTCTGCCATGAGCACTGATGTAGATCGAACAATGATGAGTGCACAGCTGGAATGTGCTGGTCTTTGGCCACCTCAGGGATCACAAGAATGGAACCCAGATTTAAAATGGCAGCCAGTGCCCATACGATCTCAGCCTCTCAAACAGGATACTGTGAGTACCAAGTATGATTTAAAACTTAAGTTGAAGAAGAATGAACTGCACTAAATCAGATATGCACCTAGGAGGTGGCAGATAGGCATTAACCTCCCCCTTAAGATTCTGAAAGTGTATCCATTAGAACCCAATTCTAAAGGGTAATCAATAAATATTAAGAAAGCATACCTGGTTTCTTAGGATGAGAACCAATAAATCAATAAATCTGCATAACATCCTTAAGTGTATACTATTGGTTATTTAATAATTTTTTCTCAAAGTGTGATGGCCATCCTTTTTCTGGAGGTAGGTAGGTGATATTTTTTATTCATTGATCACATCCTAACTAAAAACAAAAAAAAATCAAACTTATCTCATGTTTACCACAACTTTTCTGGGCAATGTTTCAGACCCAACGGGGTGAAAATTTCTTTTGTCAGTCTTATCAGTTATGACATTGCTAATTCTAATCACATACTCTCAACAAACCATGTTTCCACATGACCCATAATTAATGAAAATCTCTTCTCAAAAATAAACAGCAGCTTGAAAATGTCCTTATACTGAGTTTTTAAAAATTAACTTTTAATAGTAGTGGAGCAATTTGTATTAAACAAACAGGCAGACATTTACGCACAATGGTTAAAGAGCACGGACAGTGTTTCGTAAACTGTTCACAATTATCACACTTTTCAAAACACTTTCTTGGTCATAATCACCCACTCCTCTGACTTCTCAGCTCAACTGTTATACCATTTACCAAAGGTACTTCTTCTTCTTCCTCTGGCGCTACAGTCCTCCGTGGACCTTAGCCTCCTTCATGACTCTTCTCCAGGCATTTCTATCAGTAGTGACGGTCCTCCAGTTCCTGACTCCCTTTTTCCTCAGATCTTCTATCACTCCATCTTTCCATCTTTTATGAGGCCTGCCTCTTGGTCTTCTCTCTGTGGGTCTCCAGTCATCGATTTTCTTAATAGATCTTGAGGGTTCCATGCGGTGTAGATGTCCAAGCCTCTGGGCTTTCATGAATCAAACAATGTTCTCTCCTTGAATAAGATAATTTATTTCTTCATTTGTCTGAATCCTCCACAGTCTGTTTTCATTTTGTACTGGGCCATAGATTTTTCTCATCTATTTCCTTTCAAACACATTGAGCATATCTTCCTGCTTCTTCATAATGGACCATGCTTCATACCTGTAGGTCACAATGGGTCTTATGACTGATCGATATATTTTCATTTTGCTATGTCTATACAGTAATTTTGATGCCATAAGCTGTTTACAGGCAAAATAAGCCCGATTTCCTGCCGTAATTCTACTCCTAATTTCTTCAGTTAAATCATTATTCTGATTGACAACTGAATCAAGATATTTAAATGTACATACTCCCTCAAAAGTAAAACCATCAATATTTATGTCATCAGTTATATTATCTGGACCTCTCTACATGTTTAGATATTTACTATTTTCTTCATTTATAACAAGTCCTAGTTCCTTTGCTTTTGGCTCAATATTTTGAAATATCTCTCTCAAAGCTCTTTCACTTCCGGCAATCAAAACTATTTCATCTTCATATGCCGCTATTTGTTTTGTTCTGGTATTTATAGGGCCCTGTTCTATATTTTTCATTGCTGCTTCATGTGTGAGGTTGAATAATAATGTAGATAGCACATCCCCTTGTCTTACACCAGCATTGTCAGGGTGCGTAAATGCATTCCCCAAAAAAAAAAAAAAAATGCGGAAATCATCAGTCAAATCCCCATTTATAACCACTCTTACTTTGGATCCCCATAAAGTTACCCTCACCAATAAAATTAACTTTCTGGATATTCCTAGTTCATTTAAGGCTTTTAACAATTTGTTTCTATTGACTTTGTCAAATGCTTGCTTTAATAGTTTGTGTAGTGAGTTTCTTTCATGCAGGCTAACCCCCAGGAGTGAGTTTTTTTCAAAAAAATTAAATTAGGTCCAGTTTCAGTTTTATTGACTTAAATCATGTTTTGGTCTTATTTATCTATGTAAACATGTTTAACATACATTTATAATATTTTTTAATAATTTTTTAAACATTTTAAAAATTAAAGGCCCGAGGACGTACATGAATGTTTGTATGTACTACTCAAAGGGTTAAATCAATCAAGAGGTTATGAAGTGTTATGTTACATTCATAGCATTTCTTGAAAGATTGTCGCAACATATGCAAATGGTCAACGGCCCTTCCTAAACCCACATTGATACTCCCATGTAATCTTTTCACCATATTCGTCAAGTCTGTTATGTATTATGCAGGAGATTACTTTGTAGGCCACATTGAGTAAAGTTATTCTTCTGTAATTCATACAGTTTCTTTATCGCCTTTCTTATGAATGGATACAATCAGACCTTCTCTCCATTCTTCAGGCATATACTCTTCATTTCATATTGTTTTGATTAACTCATGCAGCTTTACCCAAAGTGTTTCACCTCCTATTTTAATAATTCTGCAGTGATGTTGTCGACTCCTGGTGCTTTCCAGTTTTTAAATTTTTGTACCACATCCTTAACTTTTTTGATGGCTCTTTCACTTCCCAGTCCACTAGTGAATACTGCTCATCAGCATTGTTATTTTCCATTTCTTCCCCTTCATTACATGTTAATAAGTCCTGGAAGTACTCCTTCCATCTCCTCAAAATATCTTTTTGCTTAGAACATGTCCCTCCTTACTTATGCATGCACTTGATCTGGGCTTAGATCCCTTAGTGTAGTTTTTAACTTCCTTGAAAAATTTTCTGTTATTAGAGCTTTTACTGTTTTCTTCGAGTCCCTGGATTCTTTTATTTTCAATATCTCTCTTATTTCTTCTAAACAATCTCTTACATTCTCTTTGGCATTGATCATCTTCTGCTTTATTGGCCCTTGTGTTCCTTCCTATACATTTTCTTCTTGCTAGATTTTTCCTTTCCAGTTCTACTATACATTCTTCATCAAACCATTGTACACCACACAAAAAGTTGCTGTGCTTTCACGAACATACACCAATTCAGGACCCACTCCCCTTGATGTCAACAGTTAACATTCTTTCCAAACTACCTCAGCCCTTTCCCTCCCTAACCACTTCTTTCCTTCTGAGATGTACCTCCTCCCTAACCCATCCTTTCCTATTCTGATATGAACCAAGCACTTTTCATATTTTTGGATCGATGATAATTAACATTAGTTGAAACCAGTCACTAATAGAAACGTTTTCTGTGGAACTTGGACAAAGTTATTTTTGCCTCTATCTTTATGGAGTTTCACTGAGTGTCAGCTAAGTAAATTGATTATATCATATGACATTAATATATTGGTCTTGAATATTCAGTATTAAATAAACTCTGTACTTAAGTGCCTTTAGTATTGATTAAAATATATAATGGTGTATAAATCAACCTATGAATATCAAATGATTTTGAAAGAAAAGTAAGGTCTACCTAAACATGAGAGATGCATTTATGGTTAAAGGAAAATAATGAGATGTGAGTAGAACTTCTACAGTATTTTTTTATTACTTAAATGTGATAGTAAATTTTAGAAGTAGTTAAAATAAATTAAATTGTTTATAGCTTAAAAACAACTGTTATTAGGGAAAATTTTTAAATAAATTAATTTAAATAATGGAAATTTGAAGAAGTAAGAAAAAATTCAGAGGTTAACCTTACAAATTTGTATGAGAAAAACCTATACACTAATATTGGGCTGTCCAATACTAAGCTAATAAGTCAGAATGTAGCCAGGGAAAGGTTTTACTTATACCAAAGTTTTTGAATGAATTTTGATCTTAATTGCTTTTCCTTATTGGTGAAACTAGCATAAACTATAGGAAACTTTACATAACCAATCATTAATATTATTGTGTGGAATCAGGGACTCCTTAACCTATGTACAACTAAGAAGTCTCTGATTCCACACTATTTTGAAGTCAAATATGCTCACTTTTATTCCAATTAATATTATTCTTGTTTTGGCTAAGGATTTGTAAACAACTAATTTTTCACAACCTACCAGAGAATGGTAGTCTAATATAAGGAGTCCTTACTGGCCCTTTGGCAATGAAGATTGGACAACCTTGCTCTGTTGTATACTGTATTTGTAGTAGATTGTAAATAAGTGAAAATGAATTTTAAATTTACATTTTTTTTTCAGAAAGAGTAAATATCTTAGCATCTTGTACATATGTACAGTAGGATGAGATAATCTGCTAAAACTCTTAGTTGGACTTTTTTGTCTAAAAAATTTCACAGCAAAATACTTTTGATGTGATAAAATGATGTGGTTATGTTTGCTTGTAATTTCATTTTAATTGATTGTTATTCTGCCTTTAATCTTCCAAATATCTGGATTGGTTCAGTCATGTATGATTAGATATGGCTCTTTAATTAAGAAATTATATGATCCTTTGTTAATAGTTGCTCCTGGTCCGGACTCCCTGTGCCCAGTATCACTATGAACTTGAAAGAGTTCTGAGGGAGGATGAAAATGTGAAAAAAGTATTTGAGGAGAATGATGCTCTATTTAAGGAGCTGACTGATATCACTGGAATGCCAATTACCACTCCAGAAGATGTGCAGTCTTTGTATAACACTCTATTAGCTGAGGTAAGGACTCTTGTTTAATCTAATTATTTTAACATTATTTGCAATTCTAATAATTAGAGTTTTAAAGTATGTATCATTATTAGACATAGTTGGATGATAAACTAGATACATATTGGTTGTATGCTGATTTTAAAATTTTCTTTCTTTTAAAAATTGATGTTGCTTGCAATACCATTGAAACTTAATTGAAAATTTTTCATATACTTTTAGGACCTTTTCAATCTGACCCTTCCAGAATGGACTAAGAATTACTATCCAGATCGTCTTGTGCCACTTACAGCATTTAGCTTTTCTCTCAGTGCATACACAAAGATATTACAGCGAATTAAGGGAGGTAAGTAAAAGTTGTGTGTCTGCTGTAGGCAAAATAATTTTTTGTCAGCATTGCAGCAGCCAGTGAGGTGAACTCTGCTGTCTTCTGATGATGACAGCACTGCTGTTGGAATATGTATAAGACATTGGTTAGATCGTCTCTCCCTATTTTTATGGTCTTGGAGTTATTTTTATTATATTTTCTTCCTGGACAGCTTCAGCCAGATCTTCATACAGAGTAATTGCTGGTTTCACTGTTATTGGTTTCCTCTCTATTTTGCTCTTGGCCATTATTTAATCTTCAATTGTTGTTACAAAAGCATATTTGCCTCTTAACTAATTAATGCAAACATAAAAAATATTAACTGTTTTCCTTGATCTCTTTGAACAAGCATTTTTTCATCATGGAACTTACTTTCTAGCAAGCAAATCTCTCTTGGCTTCAGCCCTTCATAGACCTTTGTATGGGAGCACAACTTTTCTCTAATCAGTCCTTTCAGTGACAATAATCCTCCAGTTTCCTACTCTCACCTCTCTACCTCTTTATCTTATACAAGACCTTGCTTCTCTTTGTCCTCTGCACCTCCAATCATCGATTTTCTCAATGGATCTTGAGGGCTCCTTACAGAGTAAATGCTATTAGAGAACTGTCTAAAAATTATCTGACCTTTGGCCAAGAATAAATTTTGCATGTGGTTTGGACCCTGTTTCCCTTCAAATTACATTCCTTGTGACTCCTGAAACTTAACCCGCTGATACTTCCACTGCTGGAAACACTTCTAGGCATATTTTGGAAAAGCCAGCAGCTTTTCCATTGAATCTATCTCATCTCTGAATATGGTAGCCTTCCATTGGTGTCTTTAACTTTGGAAACAACAAAAAGTCAGAAGTGACCATGTCTGGAGGGTAAGAAGCTTGGCAGATAATTCGAATTCCATTTTTTTCTCAAGAAAGCTTGGATGAGATCTGACAAATGAGTTACAGAATTGCTGTGATGCAACCATCAGTTTTTCAACTTTGAGTTTAGTGCCAGACTGCATTATGGAAACTATTTAGAACTCTTTGATAGTCCTCTTCTGTAACTATTTGCTCTCTTGCTGTATATTTGGTTGTCAAAGATTGCTGGCAGCTTCACCTTGATTTTACTTCACACCTTTCATACTTTTTTAGACTTTGGGGATGAGGAATGCTTCCATTGTAATGGCTGTCCTTTTGTTTCTGGGTTGCACCTATATACCAATGACTTTTCTCGTGTTACGATGGTGTTGAAAAACTGAGGATCGGTGAATGGATTGTAACTGAAAGAATGTTTATTTATTCAGTAATTTCCTCATTCAACTTAAGTATATTGGTGTATGGTGTTACAGCATCTTTACAAAAATCTTGTAGGAGGAACTGCTTTTTCTCACAAAATTCGGTCCTCCAAGTTTTTAGCTTAATTTTTTCTTCCAACAAAAATTAAAATAATTTTCTGTATTCATTGTACCCAGTTTACCTTCTCTCTTCTTTTCTGATATTTTCTCATACAGATTTACTATAGTAGTAGTAATTTTAAAAGTGAATCTGAGGTCATTTCACGCATTAGCTCCCACCAGGATTTGAAAACAGGACCACATTCACTGAAGGTGAACTTGCAAACCACTTGGCTATCTGTGAGCCCTCACATATATACATTCAGTTCTGTGCCAAAGTAATTGCCTCAGGTACATCTCCAAGTAGTATGAAAATGAATAGGAAAGTACCTACTCAATTTTTAATGTTCAGTGTTTCATATAGAAAATTGGATGAATTTCTCAACAGAGATGCTCTGTACTTTCTTCTCTTTCTTTTCTTCCAAACAGAAATCTTGAATCCACTACCTTTTATCACTGAAGTCTTGAATGTTTATCCCATTTGGGAAACTGAATGAATAGTCTACTTTATTTCTCTCTGCACTTCTTGAAAGCTTTTCCAGGACTATTTAATTTGTTTTTTGTTATGAAGTATTGCTTTGTTGAAACCCTAATTAACAACTTATGGAATAGAACACAATTTGTAAGAAACTTTCAAATGATATTGAAATGTAGATGTTTCTTTTTAAAGTATCTCAACAAAATGCTTCCATTGAAAATGTTGACTCCACATTTAGGTCCACTACTGAAGAAAATCCTTGGAGATTCTGAAAAGAGGATCCAAAGTGGCAAAGGACAAAAGATGTTCATGTATGCTGGTCATGACTCAACTGTTGCCAATTTATTGATGACTTTGGGAGTCTTTGATGAACAAGTGCCAGTGTACAATATCATGACAATCATGGAATTGCACAAAGAATCAGAAGATGGTCCTTATGGCTTTAAGGTAAGTGAATTTTATATCAAGAAATGATTGTTTCTGTAACATTAAATTTTTGAAAATTAATTCTGCATCATTCATTAACTGCATGTTGAGATTTAAGCTGCTTTATTTTACATTGTCACACTCTTTCTTTCTTCCTTCATGCAATGTGTAAACAACAGTAACTGCCATTTATGGAACAGCTTTGGAAATAACTATATGTGAATATATCTTGCTTAAAGGAAACTTGAAATTTAAGAAATTAATGAAAAGAGCGCGCTTCAGATAACAATTACTGTATTACAGTTTCTCTCTCATAGAAATGTCTTTAGAACCTGTAAATTCTTGTAAACATCTTATTTCCAGTGCCTATCTGTGGAAATTTTACTTCTACAATTCACATCATTAATAGCAGTTATGTGGAATGCTTAATTCTTGCACTTCAATAAAGCAATGAGCCCCTACTACTAAGAGAGTTGGTGTTATTTGTTTCCACTGATTTAAAATGTCATTTTCTCTTTTTTTCAATTTCTCAGTTTCATTATCATCTTCATTTAACTATATTTTGGTTAATTATGCATTCCGAGTAATCTGCAGCAAATATTTGACCAATATTCTGAACATGATTAGTTTCTCTTAAAACATAGAGCATAAATCATAACTTTTACAGTCCAGGCAGGAATATTTATCCTAATTGCCAAAATATTACCTGACAAAAATGCTTTAATATCATTAATGATTTTCTTTAATTTTTAAACAGATGTTCCTGAGGAACACCACACTACATGAGCCTTATCCCCTCACTGTGCCTGGCTGCGATCACTTCTGCTCCCTGGACAAATTTAAAGATCTTACTAAGGAAGTTATTCCAACAACTTTGGGAGAGGAATGCAAAGTGGATGATCCTAACTATGTTCCTCCTGACACAAGTGGTAGTGGCCCATGAAGAGAGAGGAATTGAATCTCAAATACTGTTTTCAAAGAACATAGTTGTAACTTTGAAATCAAAGGATAATGGCTATGACCAGTTTTAAGTAGAATTTTTTAAGCAAATATTTACAAATTTTGTACTACAGTTAAGTATTTTGAAGTGACATTATTCCATTTTTCTAATAAAGCAATATGAAAAACAACCTTATTTTTTTATTTTATGGCAGGCACTCTGTTCTTATATTTGTCATATTTTATAGCCAATTTATTGAATGCTGTCAATCACATTACAGTGTGCTTACATAGTGCAATAAATATTTTCAAACATATTTTCATTATAAATATTTTCTTGTTACTAAGTATTTTTCTATCAGGAATATAGTTTTAATTTTCAATATTTCAAGTTTGTTTAAGTTCCTGAAGATGACTATCAACTAGTCAAAACCCATCATGTAGGTCTGAATAAATTTGTGGAATTTTATACAAAATGTTTAACTTGTCCAGTGATGGAATTCCACAAAGTAATGGCAACTTCAATCAATTTTATTTTTAATTGTTACTTTTTCCTTATTTCCCTAAGAAAATAATTTCATGGCTCAAATTTATTGATACTTAAATATGCTTTCTAAGTAATAATATATGTGTATGATATTACTTACTAAGTAAGTAGCAAAGTTATTCAATAATTAACACTCCAGCTTACTGCTAATATCAGATTTTTAAAAATAGTGATGCATATAAAGTTGAACTGTTCCATTATGCCATGTCCTACATGAGTCTTTCTGACCTATCACAAAAAAAGAAAACTTGTACCATTTCAATTTTTAATTATTTGAATATAGGCAATATGATGCAGGAAGGAGTTCTGCCTAATATGCAATTCCACATGTAGCCAAATGGTCTTTTTTGATGACAGTTGGTAAATTTGGCTTCTTGATGAAAAAAAATTCCCTACCTCTGATTTAGATATAGAAAAATTGTAGTACCGTTTTCCCTTTCTCTACAGATCAGTTCAATAAAAATTGAATGAGGGCCTCAGTAGTGTAAAAGTTAGGTGTTTTACTGCAATGCAGATGGCTAGGATTTAAACTCATGGCAAAACAGTTTATCTGCCATCATTTTACTAGGATTTGAGTCTACAGGTAAAATTCTGGGTAATAATAGTTGGTAGAAGCCTAGTACTGTCAAGTCACCTTTTTTCTGTTCTATAAAATATCAGCAGCCTTTCCTTGGTAAATCCCAAAAGCTTACAGGAGATTATTATACATTTATGGAGGGAACTGCAAAATTAGGTATACATTACTGCTCCAGTAATAGGACATCTCCCGTATGCTTAGTACTTGTGTATGAAGCCATCACCTCCTATGAGTCCAGGTAAGCAGGGCCAGCCAAAAAAGGGTTCAGTGGATACCTAGCATCCATGCCCCCAGTTGTGGGGGGCCCCTTTCCACCAGGGTCAATTGTTTTATCTTGAAGTAGTAGTAGTAATAATTTTAAAAGTGCTTTGACAGCTAAGGTAATTTCACATGAGGGGCCCCACCAGGAATCCAACCCAGGACCACTTTCATTGAAGTCGAACCAGTTACCCACGTGGCTATCTAGAAGCCCATTTATCTTGAAGATGGTGAACAATAAATCTGTTAGAGGGAGTCCAGGTAGAAAGCTGTAACCAGGTTCTCATAGTGCTACTCTTGTAATTGCCTGACAGCAAATATTAAGTCCACTGTTGATCTCTCATGTTCTAAACCCTTACTACTGTTCTTTTCTTCATCTCTTAGTTAGTGTGATCCCTCTGTAATTTTTATACTCCTTTCTACTTCCTTTCTTAAAGATAGGTACCATTATTCTTTTCGTCCTTATCTGTGGTTGTTCTCCCTCTCTCTCCATACTATTCTCATTACTTGATACAGCCACTATTTCCCTACCTCTCCTGCTGCTTTACACGTTTCTGGGCTCACTTAATGAATACCTTGAGCCTTTCCTCCTTTCATATTGACCAGTGCTGACCATTTCTGTCAATGTTATATCCTTTTCTGCTCCAATATCCTGTTCTTAATGGTGCCTCTTCCTCAGATAATGGCTCTTTCATTGTCCTACCTGAGTAAAGTAGGCCATGGAAATATTTTTTCTGCATGATTTTAAGTTTCACTTTATCATGTACTCCCTAATGATTTTCATTCAGCATAGCAGTGTTCTCAATTTAGCACATATAAACAGCAAATATTGTATTTTATGACTTATCCAAATTGATTTATTAATATAATGAATCAATAGATTTCCCACTAATTATGAAAATTAGAATACCTGTTTGTTTGAAAATTTGAGTACCCATTATTTTATTAATATTATTTAGTAGATTGATAGTAGTCATACCAACTTATAATAATTCATCTTACTATATGATACTGTTTCAGGAAATTATGGAAAAAAAATTCTCCTCATTCAGCAAAACTTTTCCTTTTTGATTAAAATTATTCTAATATTATATTATGTTAGCGTGGAAAGGATGAAAAATAGAATTTAAATCAAAATTCAAATGAACAAAGAATGGAAAATAATTTATCAGTAAAAAGCCTATAATTAAATAGAGGAAAGAGAAAACATATATGAGGTAGAAAAACACTGCTATATTGCAGGGATGTTTCTTTTTCATAAAATATGGTTAAAATGGACCAAAAGGAATTAAATATAACAGTTAACTTTTAAACAATGTAAAAGAAAATTCTTTTAATTCTATAATTACTTTAGACATGTATTTATTATTTCATTATAATTCACTGCAATAGTATAATAATATTTTTTGTCCTGAACCATTTCAAATGAATTTGGTTATATATCTTGTTGAACTTAAATGAAACTACAAAGCCAATTATCTTCATCTCACCTAGATCTCCATGATAGTTGATGAAAATTTTCCTCTAAATGATTGTTATATTTCAGCATTATTTGTGGGTAAGGTTTGACATTGGTAAACTTGTGCCTCAGGACAACCTCAATGCCCCAAAATTGTGACAACTAAGTGATCAATTATAGATATGATAATTTGTTAAATAATATAACATGAAAAAGTGTTTAAGGGCTTATGATTGGTTGTTTACCCTCTTGAACTACTCATCGAGTACTAAAAAAATTAATTAGGTACTTGCGGTAGTAGTATTGTTAAAGGTGCTTCGACAGCTAAAGTCATTTTGGACGTAGACCCCACCGGGAATCGAACCCAGGACCGCTTTCATAGCAGTCGAACGAGTTGCCCACTTATTTATGCGGCAACCCAATTTTGGGTACTTCTTACAGTGGTGAAATAGCTTGTGTTGTTCTCATTTTCAAGGTAGCGATTTGAATATATACACAGTAAATAAACCATAGAGTTCTTTTAATGTTAAACGGAAATGTCATTTACTTTTTTTCCGTGACTGCAAGAGTAATGTTTTTACGTAGACACTGTTTAGACATTCAAAATCAGCGCGTGCGCTGCGGTAACCCTATCGTTCATCGTGCGCACGGTGCGCACAGTGCGCATGGCAGCGCTTGGTGCGCATATTCGTATATTTACGCAAGCTGCCTGGATTTTATCCATCTACTCCATCTACTACCAGGGAATCCTGGGTAGGTACCATCACGTGACCTGTCTGTTCGTCCCTTTTCATCGGCCATCATGTGGAGTGCGGTATCGCGGGCGACTGCTGGGGTTCTTAGGGGGGTGAAACCCGCCCTAAGGCCTCAAAATCTTTTAAATGAATCGGCTAAAGCCGCTGCCGTCTATTCTGGCAATAGTAAGTAAAATATTTCTTCGTAAATTTGCAGAAATTTGAATTTTCGCGATTTGGATATGTCCTCTTGAAGAGATCGATCTCATTATCTGAATTAATGCGCGGTTATACTTTCGTTTTCAGCCGCAACGTTGAGTAAGTTTTTAGTTAATGTTAGAGTGTTATACTTCAAACATTTAGTTGTTAAATCTTTTTTTAATTCACTTGTTACCGGCCGCCATCTTGTGATGACCGGTCGACTAGTTTTACTGCAATATTTATCTGTATAACTTCTCTATCTTATTATGTCTGAATTTCTATGTGTTATCATCTGCGGATCGTTAAAAATTGTTTTGTCGGTTAAACAAACTCCTTTCGTCCTAGAGACAACTTAATCTTAATTAAAGATTTTCACTGGCATGCCTTAATCTCTAACTTAAGTACATGATTATTTAGAGTAATCATAAATTACGCGTTGTATTTTATCAATCATTCAGCCGGTACGCCTGTTTTTCATGTTTCAAGAAATGGCTGGAACGAATGATGTGTAGTGGGAATTGTTACATATTGATTAGTTATATAGCAGTTATTTCTTGATCCTAATGAAGTATTCGTGGCAGTAAGGGGGGTGTCATGCTAATGTTTAACATCGTTAATGCTAATGTTTGCCCTGTAAGATTTCGTATTCGATCGATTTATTACTTTTCGATGACCTACTTTAAAAACTCTTAAAAATACAAATCGGAAGCTTTTGAAAGTTAAATTGGGTTCAACGTAATTTTGCAGAATTTAGTACTAAAGATATAATTCCGATAAAGAAAGTTTTACAGTATTTTCGTCCGTAGGTATAAGTTAAAAGACTCGCTCCTTTCTATAACACTCCTTTATGCCGAATTTTAATTAACATTTTAAGATTTAAATTCTAATTGTCGTTTAAATTTCTATTTCTTCGCTTGGTTTCTGTGAAATTTTAAACATCTTCGCTGATTAGGTTATTCTACAGAATATCTCTCCAAGCGAAAGATTTGAGAACATAATATGCCCCTCAGTTCTGCGTTAATGTTGCACTTTGGATAATTTCGAGGACTCTAATATTAAGGTCTAGTTTTGGCGATGAAATCGTTGAATGCTTAGGAAAGGTCCCTCAGAAATTGGGTATGTAGCACCAAGTAATAGCTGTATTTCCGTAATCCTCTTAATATGTTGGGGGTTTCCAATTATGAATGGAAACATTTTCGTTCTCACGACAGTTAGCATTTATTTATTTTTAGACAAAACAACCTATGCTACGCAAGCCCAAGCAAAAGCGGGTTCAGCGAAGGGAAAGGTAGTAGCTGTAATTGGTGCCGTTGTGGATGTCCAGTTCGAAGACAACTTGCCCCCTATCCTCAATGCTCTTGAGGTTAAGGACCGTAAACCCCGCCTTGTGCTGGAAGTTGCTCAGCACTTGGGTGAGTAATGTCTTGGAGCAAAAGTAATGAAACTACAACAGTCATTCGAGGAATATTTTTTTTCTCGCAGTTGTTTAGTATTTGATTTAGTAGAAGATGAAGCTGTGGCTCTGTCTTTTAAATCCTTAGTTTTGGAATCCTGTTAAAATGTTTTTTCTTTTAGGTGAGAGTACTGTAAGAACAATTGCTATGGACGGTACCGAAGGTTTGGTCCGTGGTCAGGAAGTAATCGATTCTGGCTTCCCTATCAGGATTCCAGTAGGTGCCGAGACCTTGGGAAGAATTATTAATGTCATCGGTAAGTTCATTAAGGAATGGTTTTGTGATTGCTTAAGCCAGTTATATTCTTGAAATTTTTTTTGGAGTTTTGGGCAACATGTGCTAAATTGTTATTCTCATGCATATAAAGGTGAGCCGATTGATGAAAGGGGTCCAATTACGACCGACAAATATGCTGCCATCCACGCAGATGCCCCTGAATTCGTGGAAATGAGTGTAGAGCAAGAAATTTTAGTTACAGGAATTAAAGTCGTAGATCTTCTTGCTCCTTATGCCAAGGGTGGTAAAATTGGTAAGTTCCTATGTAATTGTCTGGATTGTAATTTTTAATGGAAATCCACTTAAAAGTATTTCCTCACTTTTTTCATTCGATTTTGTGAGAGCGAGAGTGTCTGATTATATGTAATATCTTCCTGATTGCAAAAATTAAATTTTGTATAAAGTGTGATTGTTATCTTTTAAATTCTGGGCAGTAAGTTTGTGGTATAATTTTTAACAATTGTTTAATTTTGGAAATTCCAATGGAAAGAGAAAAGTAACTGTTAATGAGAACACCAATGTGGATTTTGATCTAATCATCAGCCTCAGGGTTATCCAAAAGAAATCAATTGTTGGACCAGGATCTGCCTTTTACTTTCTTTTAATTCTTAGGTCGTGATATTTTATGAAAAGGATTCTTTTCTCCTTGGAGAGATTAAATGAAATATAAAGATCTTCATGTGTGCATTTTGTGTAGCTTGAATTATTTGTGAATGAATTTTGTTTAAACTGATTTTTAATGTCCAATTGATGTATTGCTTAGTCGGATCTCTTTACATATTTGATCTGCTATTTAATGTAAGCATAATGGATAATGCTCTATTTTATCAGCTTTCAAGTAATATTTTCAAGTGGATATTTTTCTTTACTAGGTCTCTTTGGGGGTGCTGGTGTAGGAAAGACTGTACTTATTATGGAGTTGATCAACAATGTAGCCAAAGCTCATGGTGGTTACTCAGTGTTTGCTGGTGTTGGTGAAAGAACGCGTGAAGGAAATGACTTGTACCATGAAATGATTGAATCTGGTGTCATTTCCTTGAAAGATAAGACCTCCAAGGTATATTTATTAAATAAATTATGAAATCACTTACATTGTACGAATATACAATTGCTAGAGTTGGTGTTTGGCAGGATAAAACAATTTTTTCTGCAGTATTGTTTCAATAATGTAATGTTATAGGAAAATTCTGATTGGACTAGCATGAGTTTAAGTTGGCTGAAGGAACACATCTTTCATGACTTGATATCTGCAAATTGAAACATTTTTAACTGCAAATTTCAGTTTGTTGGTAATTAACTATATATAAGTTCTTAAATTATTATTTCCACATTTCAGTCTCTAGTTTCAAAACTCATTGCATAATGTAGGTATTTGACTCTTTGCCAAACTTGGGACCTCTGATGCCCTTCCAAGAATGGTGATAAATCAGAATGCACTTGCAACCTTAATTTCCATACTTTTTTGTAAATAAATAAATGATTTCTTCTAGAATTTAAAGAAGGTAGATTGAAACCATTGCGATCACAATCCTTGAAATGTCTTTTCTCAGAGACTATCAATGGCGTTTCATTCAAAAGAGATTTTGTTCTAAAATTGTCATTTTAAGCTATTTTGGGAAGGATAATAGTAACAATAATAGTTGAGATATATTGCATTAAACACATTTTCATTAATCACTCAATTTAGACACTCAAGATGCTGATACACATGTCTGTATTGGCACCTTGAGTCTGAGAGTTTCATTTTGACATATTTTTGCATTTGCTTGAATAAATTTTTCTGTTACTCATAACTTTACAGAGGAGTGGTACTTCCAAGTAATTTGCAATCCTGTATTGTATTACTGCTGACTCTGTGCTAGGCATTCTTTGGTTTTTCATTGATTTTTTTCTGCTGGATAGTTTGGTTTCTTACAACTACTTCAAAATTTTTAAATATTTGAATAATTGTTATTTTGGTATACAAGCATTGCGGATGCTGATGTAGCAAAAAATACTTAAAGATGAGGAAATCTTTGATTAGATATCATTTCATAATGATGGTAATTTTAAGAAATACCCATGAAATTGTGAAACGAAGCAAAAATTGAGTGTAAGAACAATTTCTGCCAGTTAAGTTCTTATTTGATCTGAAATTTTGCAATGTAAATTTGGTTTGAAATGTTTGTCAAGTAAAAAATTGTATTTGAGTGTTTGCATACCTTAACATCTTGGTTTATCATTCTGCCTTAGGTCGCTCTGGTATACGGACAGATGAATGAACCCCCTGGTGCTCGTGCCCGTGTTGCTCTGACTGGGCTGACTGTTGCTGAATATTTCAGAGATCAGGAAGGACAGGATGTGTTGCTCTTCATCGACAACATTTTCAGGTTCACCCAAGCAGGTTCAGAGGTATGAACATTGAGCAGTCTTAATTTTAATCAAGAGAAAAGATAAAGTGGCTCTGTATGAATTGGAATTCACCATCCTTTTGTTTGAATATGGGAAAGTTTCAACTGCTACTACTACTTGTTGGAAGATTTATTGTTCCAAAAAATGCAGAAGATACTCAGATTTTCAATGGATTCTTTAGATTGATTTTTTTCCAAATTTACAGATAATTAGTGAAGTTTCTTATTTTGGTTATCTTGATTTCCTGTTTTTCTATTTTGATGTTACTGTGAATGGAGATATGATTACTTTGAACGGATATTTGATGCCAGGCTCGAGGTTCTGCTGCCTTCTTTTGGCCAAATCTCGCCAGGCTCTGAAAAATATATAATAATGATCTTCTGTTTGAAGATATTGTGTGTATGAAATACTATCGTTTTTGGTGTTATTTTAGAAATCAGGTGAATTCATTATGAAACTAATTTTCAATGACTTTTGTATGTAAAATGATTATTCAAAATACTTCTTAAATTTAATGTATAAATAAGTGTAATATGTTTTCATTTAAAGGTGTCTGCCCTTTTGGGTCGTATCCCCTCTGCTGTGGGTTATCAACCAACTTTGGCCACTGACATGGGTACCATGCAAGAGCGTATCACCACCACCAAGAAGGGTTCAATCACATCAGTACAGGTAGGTCTACATTATAAATTTACCATTATCCACATCTCAGTTTTTATTTCACTTTCTTAGCCCTCATAAAATTAAGTACTGTGAAAGCTGCAGCATTTACTTAGGTTTGTGTGAATCTGCTGTAACTTAATTCTAGTAGTACTGTTATACTAGTGTCAGCTGATTTTGTTAATCCTCCATCAAAGAATTAGAGCTTTACGAAGTTGTATCCTTCTGCTTTACTGATAGCTTGGTTTGAGTTTTATTTCTATCGGTATTTTTTATTGAAAAATTTGTCGATATAAATTTAATTTTATTACTATGGGATTTATTTTTCAGGCTATCTATGTGCCAGCTGATGACTTGACTGACCCTGCTCCAGCCACAACTTTTGCGCATTTAGACGCCACCACTGTGTTATCCCGAGCTATTGCTGAGTTGGGAATTTACCCTGCAGTGGATCCTCTCGATTCCACCTCTCGTATCATGGACCCCAACATCATTGGTGCTGAGCACTACAACGTTGCCCGAGGTGTGCAGAAGATTCTACAGGCAAGTGCTGCATGTTGAACTTCTCAGAATTTTAATTTCCATATTGTTTTTTATATAAGTTTCTATACATAGAAGATTTGATTTGAATTTTTCTGTTATCATTTGGGTTAAGAATTATTAAGTATGTTTGGTATTAATTGATGAAACTTTGTTTCTAGGACTACAAGTCACTTCAGGATATCATTGCCATCTTGGGTATGGATGAATTGTCTGAAGAAGATAAGCTTACAGTAGCACGAGCCCGTAAGATCCAGAGGTTCTTGTCTCAGCCTTTCCAAGTGGCTGAAGTCTTCACTGGCCATGCTGGAAAACTTGTCCCATTGGCGGAAACAATTAAGGTTTGTTGGATTTCTTAATGGATTGAAAAAATGTCTTATAAAGTTCATATTAGACTTGTAATGAGCCTTTTTCTCTACAGGGATTCCAGAAGATCTTGAGTGGAGAGTTGGATCATCTCCCAGAAGTTGCATTCTACATGGTAGGGCCCATCGAGGAAGTGGTGGAGAAGGCAGAGAAGCTCGCCAAGGAGACTTCATAAAAACCTTTAAAACTGCCTCAGACTTTTACTTGTGATTAGTTTTGTACAGTCCAGTGCCACTCCTTACCATCTGTAGTATACAGGCCCCTTGAATAGGTTGTGGTTTTAACAAGAGATTGGCAAGTGGTGCGTGAATGGGTTTACTCATGTTATCATGCTGCTGTGGAAAAAGTTGCTCTGTTCAACATTGCTGCTGTAATTAATTGTATGTGAATATAGAGAGAATTTCCATCTATGCCAGAAAAGTTGTATCACGTCATTCTGTTTCTAAATAAAACTCATTCCAACAAAGTGATCTTCTTGGCTGAATGGAGTTGTTAGTGACCCAGATTTTACTTCATAATCTCAGCCTGAAGTTCAAAGAGGTCATAATATATGCTTACTGGAACCTAAGGTTGAAATTGAGAATTCATATCCCAAAATATCAGCATATGTAAGTCAAACAAGGAAATGTAAAAGTAAAATTTCAGGAGACCCCTAAAAAAATTTAAGAAAGCTGCTTGTGAAGTAGGCATTCCAAACTGCGCTTGAGTCAGTTCACATGTGGCATAATGTTAGTGTGTTTCAAGCTTGAATTTTACTAGTAGACTTGCCTGTTATATTTTCAGTATGCTAAAATTAATAATCTATTTGCTTTATTCTTTGTGTTTTCATTTCTATTTGAACTATTCAAAATGAAATTTTTAACCTTTATTACTGGGAGTAAATTTGCCTGCTGAAAATCATATGCCTCTACTGGAGGCTTTTTTCTCGAAGTGATATTGTAAAGGACAATTGTGTGGCCTTGGGAGATGTTTTCAAATTGAAAATTTGAGACAAAAATGTTAGAATTTAAAATTCAATTTTATCCCTTAAATTCTATTTCTATCTATTAAAGGGAAATAATCTGTTAATAAATTATTGAAATCTTTTACTGCGAAAAGACAGAGTTAAAATATAAAATGAAGATACACTGAATGTTCTCCATAAGACGCTATGGACAATCTATTGAGAAAATATTTTTACGTAGGTACACAATGATTACATGAATTAAGTTCATTTTATGTCACTGCTGAGACTGTTCGTGGTAATGCTAAACTTTTGTTCATTCCTTAGATAATAAGTAATTCATTTTCATTACTTGTATGGAAGTTGAACAAAGTTATTCTTACTTTTACGTTATAATATCAGGTAGATATTACTGAGCCATCCTTAAATGTGAAGTTAACAGTTTATTATAATATTTTTTAATTGAAGGTATTGATATGTTGAAGATACGATTTTATCATACCTTGGATATATTTGGTTGTACTACAATACACCAAAAAATACCCATTTCAGTTACTACACACGCGGCGAATATCCCAAGCATCTCGAAACAGATGTAGATGATAATGAAGAAGCTCGACTGAAATCTTAAAAAATGAAGATGCAACTACATATAAAAGATTTTAATTTAAAGGATGCTGAGGGAATCTTCGAGAAGAGAGGGAGAATAAGTTTAAAACAATTCTTACATAAGAAAATTCGATGAAGGTGAGTTTTTGAATAAAATATGAGTACTGATAAGGTGACTTAAGAAATGACAGAAATAGCTGGGGAAAGAGGTTACGATTACGTTAACCTTCAATAATAAGGTTTACAACGGCGAGACAGTAATGTTAGCTACCGCCTCCCTTCTCTCATATCGGCGAAACTGAAGAACAATCATACGAAGAAACAAATCTTTCTTCGGTGTTCGAGGATCCTTGGCTCTGGGCCCTCAGGGGCGCTTTGGGATCCTGCGATCTTGCTCAGAAATAAAGGAATGACGAATTAAGAAGGATAATTTACGGTTCAAGGAGGGAAAACAGTTTTCTGTTTCGGCTACAATCACCTTTACAATTGGTAGCATTGGATCGAATAATCAACGTATATCAACTTCATTTATATTATGCTGTCTGTCTTAAAGAAGTGTAAAGGAAGGCATTGTTCATTATCAGACATCGTTCCTGAAGAAGACTGTTTTGTTGCAGTGAGTACGAATTTTATATGTTGGGTTATTTGGTTAGAATATTCATATACGATCCTTTTTTCGGTAATTTTATTTATATTATTTTAAATTATATCATT
Source organism: Ladona fulva (assembly GCA_000376725.2). Taxonomy (NCBI): domain Eukaryota; kingdom Metazoa; phylum Arthropoda; class Insecta; order Odonata; family Libellulidae; genus Ladona; species Ladona fulva. The sequence continues at coordinate 108,621 of KZ308942.1, read as the reverse complement.
AATATTTGCCGGAAAATTGTAATCCACCGCGACTTATGTTTCTCCACTCTTATACTCTATGCTGTAAGATGCTCGAAATTTTATGTATTCAATGCTCAACCATATTAAGGAGGAGCAAATCACCCTAAAATTGTATGATATTTGTAAGAGATATCTTATACGTGTGTTGTTACAATGATGATTTCAATTTTTTATCAGTCATGATCGTTATTGTTGTTTTATTTCCGCAAAACTAGTATTCTATATAAACGTTCACGAAGGCGTGATCTTTATTTACACAAGCTAATTCGGATGAACGCATAGTATTTTTACATTTTTTAACCGAGAAAGATTTTGAAATTGAAAATCTAATGATTATACACTCAAGTAGCAAAGGAGACAATGTTAGCGTAAGAGCGTGGAAATTAGGATAAAATTGGAACTTTTGCCAAGCAGTGCTAACAGATATTCATTATTTGCAACATAACCTTTAAGATACATGTCATTAATATTTATATGTTTCTAGTTACATCAAATCTCATAATTTTTGTCGACTATAATGAACTGAGAAATACTCCTTGTGTCTATTTGGGATGTAATGACCTGGAAAAGGTGTTAAAATTCTTTAAAGATTAACATGTAACACACTGAAAGGTTTCAAAGTCAAGTAGGTTTAGGTATTGAAATTGTTCCAAATGAGGTATTTGTAACTTTGCTATAGTAGATACTAAGATAAATGTAAGTACAAATAATTTCAGTTGACATAATTTAAAAAGTAAAATGCTTGTAGTCTTTCTATGAAAGGGAAATGAAGCTAAGATTTGAAGGCGAAAGTGAATAATTGACTATGTATGAACTATTTACCTGTTTGTTTTCGTAGCAGTTAATTAATAGATAACCTCAAGAGTTTTGTATTTTGTAGTTCTCCTGATTTGATTGAAGAAATTCAGTGATCACTGTTCAGGAAACTAACCCTTCTTTTAAAGAAATAATTAAT
>KZ308942.1:26528-97763 GCA_000376725.2 Ladona fulva | reverse complement strand
AACAAAGAAAAAGACAGACCTGTTTAGATCGATTTCTTGTGCGCAAAGCAGATGATAAATCGGGAGAAGAACCACTTAAAAAAGTGCAGAAAACCACCAAATCAGACCTGTCTGCTGTTTCTGTGGAAGGGAATTCATCTTCTCAGCTCTAGCCTCCTCCTCCTCGACCGCCACCCCCACAACGAAGGTAACTTACGTAAAGTATTTAATTTTAAATAATATTCACGTAAAGTATTAAAATTTAATTATTTATTTATTTTTTATAACTAATTTTACATGTAATTGACGTGCATTCTAAACAAAAATACACTTAAAAAATACAAAGTTTCAGAGTCTGGAACGGATTAATTGTATTTACATTAATTTCAACAGGAGAAATTGTCTCGGTTCACGACCAATTCGGTTCACGACCAGGGTCCAGGAACGGATTAAGTTCGTGAACCAAGGTTCCACTGTAATTATTAATATGTCTATTTTAGGTTTCAATTCACTGAGCTCTCTATGCAAGAATACAATTTTATAAATATTTTATTTGTGTAGTTATGAATTATTTTTACCTTCTGTGGAAATAAAGTAAAATTTAGATAAGGATGGAAACCTTGCCTAATAATTCTCCCAAATGGCATTTCTAAATGTTTTGGGAAGTCAGCTTAACTGGCTAAAGCGACCACCCAACAAGCAAGAGATCTACGTCTTAGTCCTGGTCCTATCAGAATTATTTCGTATCTAGTTTTCATTGGGAAAATTTTCTTAGGAATTTTGATTTTTAAACTTTTGTCTCTCAAGGTTAATAATAATAAAATAGACATGCATTCTGTGTAGAATAATTTTTGATAGTGATTATATTTCTTTTTAATCATTTTGTAGATCCAGAAGGTGGGAGAAGAAATATCAGGTTGGTTGAGCAGTGGAAAATTAATTGCAACTGTTGAAAGTGATATAGAGAAACCCATCATTCTTTTAACTACCCAGATAGATCCTGATTTAACAGGTTGGCTATTTATTATTATTTGGAAATTTAATATTTATGATGAAGAATCCAGGCTTCAAGTTTGGAAGTATGGGTTGTCAACAAAATAACATGGTTTTTCCATCCTTGCATTTTGTTATTTATATTTAGTAAATGTGGTTCACCTGTTTTAAAAGGCTCCCAGATAGCCAAGTGGGCAAAGTGTTCGACACCAGCGAAAGTGGTCCCGGGTTCAATTCCTGGTGGGAGCCTACATGCAAAATAACATCAGCTGTCGAAGCACTTTTAACAATACTACTACTACTGTTTTAGAAATTTCCATTGGTCTTGTCAGTGAACTTTTCTTATTAATATAAAAATTATAAAGGAATGAGTTTTTTATAGTAAAGGTATGTTTTTTCAATTTAACTGCTTCCCTGGTGTGGACAAGATATTCTAACTAGTCTGGTCAGATCACATCACATGTGTTTTCGTCCACTGTCAGTTTCTTATTATTCTCTCTTATGGAGGAGTTTCCTTTGTAAACATTTATGTGATCAGCACAAGAGGGCATGCACAGAAGGATTACTTCTCTTTTGAAGAGCCAAAGTTAAAATATAATAAAGAATCATGCCTAACACAAGATTCAGCTCTACTTCTAGATTGATTGAGAAGTGTAAACATTACAGATAACAGAGACTGTGAGATTATATGCAAATCTCCTTACACATGAGCTTTTTCCTGGAGTAGAAGAACAAATAGATAGGCCCATTGGCAGTGAAAAAGTTGAAACTTTTTGGCATATTTATTTATTTTCATCTTCACTGCAATTTGGCCTTTTAGCCAGGTGGCAGTGCTATATGATTAGGCAGTTATATATGATCCTGTTCCTCGTGGTCTTTCTGAGCATTCATACCCAGTTGGTTCTATATCACCATGAAATATTTGTATTATCATTGCTTTCCTTGAGTTGAACTGTAATATTCCTAATTCTTTTAATTGGTAATATTGTTTAGTTAGTGTTATATATTAAGATCATCATCATCGGTCATTCTATCTGTAGATTGGTTGACTGTAGTCTTCAATTCCTCTCTTTCTAGTGCTAACCCTACTACATCCTGATATCTCTTCTTTCCTATCTCCTTCTTTATTTGGTTTAAATATTTGTCCCTTGGTGATTTTCCTTCTATTTTGTCTTCAAGTACGTTCCTAACAAATCCATTGTCTCTCAAGATATGACAAATCCATCTAATTCTTCTTTTCTGGATGATGCTCCATATTGTTTGAACCTCTTCTATTCTTCTGTATACTTCTTCGTTTCTCACCCTATCTGTCCATTTGATCTTCAACATTCTCCTCCAGCACCAGGTTTCGAAGGCTTCTATCCCTCTCTGATCTGCTTTTCTAATGGTCCATGTCTCTGATCCATAAAGTGCCAAGCTTCATGAATGTTTTCAAGAGTTGTTTCCTTGTCTGTAATTGTAGATTCTTTGAGCATAGTAGTGGCCTCTTCCTCATGAATGCCTTCTTTGCTTGGGCTATTCTTCGATTGATGTCCGTGGTGTTATGCTACTTCCAAGGTAGGTGAACAACTCAACTTGCTCTAGTTTCTCTCCTTGGAGGGTAACATTCTCTTTCAGTTTCTCTCTTCCACATATTAGGATTTTTGTTTTCTTCCTGTTCACTTTCAAGTTATATCCTAGAAGAGCTTGACCCTTGCATTCAAGGATGACTCCAAATCATCTTCATTATCTGCTATTACTGCAGTGTCATCTGCAAAGCAGAGCGCATTAATTTCCTTCCCGTTCACCTTAATTCCTTTCATGTTCATTCCATCTGCTTCTTTTATTGCTTCTTCTAGGTATACATTGAATAGTGTTGGTGACAGGCTACATCCCTGTCTAATTCCTCTATTTATTTTGGTTTCTATTTTCTTGCCTTCTTTCATTCTCAGAGTGGCGACTTGTTTTTTGTAGAGATGGTAGATTATTCTTCTGTCGTTGTAGTCCACTCCTTTGTTTTCCAGTATTTGGAACAACTTGTTCCACTCAACATTATCAAAGGCCTTCTCCAAGTCCACGAATGCCACATACACTGGCTTGTTGACATGTATCATGTTTTCTACTCTTATCCTTAGGCATAATATGGCCTCCCTGGTTCCTGTGCTTTTTCTGAATCCAAATTGATTTTCTGACAAGATGGCTTCAGTTATTTCTTCTATCCTCCTGCTTATTATTCTTATGAGTACTTTGGACACATGTGAGAGCAGGCTCAATGTTCAGTACTCCTCACATCTCTCAGCTCTTGTTTTCTTTGGTATCATGACCATTGTACTCCTCTCAAAGTTCTCTGGTAGTCTTCCACTTTCGTAGCTATTCTTGATAATTCCAAACAGGGTGTCTTTCGCTTCCCTTCCAGCGCTTTGATAATCTCTTCATTGATTTTGTCTGCTCCAGGTGACTTGTTTTTCTTCAAGTCCTTCACTCCTCTCTCGAATTTACTTCTCATTATCTCTGGGCCTTGCTCATTTTCATCCACATCACNCTAGGGAAACCAGCCTCCAAGCGTTCTTGATCCACATGATCGCCATTAAAACGTCAATACTTCTGGCTAAATCTTGAGCAGATGAATGTTTTTCTAAGTTAGCGATCAAGTGACAACTAATTGGCGATGCTTTACTTTTAAATTCTGTATAACGCCTTGATCCATAGGCTGCGATGTCGAGGTAATGTTCGGAGGAAAGAAGACCAATTTTACATTATCTAACTCAAGGTGAGGGTGGGATGTCGCATTATCCAAAAATAACAATATTTTTCTCTTCTGAATTTTCATTTTTCTGTCTAAATTCTCCAACCACTTAGTCATGATATCCGTGGTCATCCATGCTTTCGAATGTAACTTACAAGAGAATGTAACTTTTCTACATACATACTGGTGCAAAGAAGAACTATCAGACGTTCTTTGGCAACTTTTCCTCCTGCACAATTTCTCCTTTAATGCATAATGTTTTTTCTGGAAGGACACGATAAAACAACCCTATTTCATCAGCGTTAAAAACGTTTTCACGAACATACCCTTCAACTATTCCTCTAATTTTTTATGCCCATTCAGTTACTCTATCTTCACTGACCGATGCCGGTTCACCACAAATAGCTTTGAATGTTATTCTATGACGGATTCTGAAGCGGTCTAACCACTCGTTGGATGCTTTAAATGCACCGACATTCAATTCCAGGGCGATTTCTAAGGCTTTTTCTTGAATCATAGGACCCGAAATCGAAATTTTTCGTTACCGAATTCTTTGAAACAACTCAAAAACTGCTTTATCAATAATAACACCTTCGCCGACCTGAAATACATGGCTCCTCTTATCCAAAAGTTCATTTTCACGGAAAAATTTCAAAAGTTTGTTTTTAAGTTTTAATATTCCTGCGATTTGATTTTTTCTAACTTTAAAGTGCTCAGCAAGAACCCTCCACAGAAGATTTACTATCTTTGTAGTAGTTAATAATCTCTACCTTGTCTTATAAAGAAAGAAGCTTCCGCGGTGCCATCTTATGGAACTGAAAACCTCAGGATTGACTGAGATGAAAACGTATGTGAGGGGACCACATCCCACTGTAGTATGGAAGAAACACTTTGCAGGGAATGTACGCTATGATAGCAAAATCGTATTAAGTAATGAATATGTGTCACACTCAAAGACTTTTGGAAGCTCCATCCGAGCTCCATTCTATAGATCAAGGAGTGTTAGAGTGTCGCAAGGACATCGGGTATTGAAAGGTTTTCGGTTGTAAAATCAGCTAAGGTGTCCGTTAGTAGAGGTTACTTCATTTCCAAGGAGCAAAAAGTTAGCTGTCCACGTCCGCTCAAGAGTGTCCGGTGTAGAGGGGTTCAAAATGTACGTAAAATGCAATACTTCTGTTCGGGACATCATGAAATCGTCCGCTAGGAGGGGGTGTCCGTTGTAATGGGGTGTCCGTTAGGAGGGGTTTTACTGTATATTTAATGAGTGAAATACATAGAAATTTACTCCATTGATATTTTAAATTCTGTTTTTGATTTTCCTAATGCTACCTAGTATGATATAATAAAAATAATACATCATAACAAAATAAAATGATCAGTTTTTTATATTTCCTCTCTTTTTAAAGATAAAAAAGTAAGATCATAATGATCAAAAAGGTACAAGGTGTGCCTGGAAAGTAATGCAATTTTTTTATCAATATATTTATTGAAGATATTGTTACAAACATTTAATATTCTTTAAAGTAGTTCCCTTGGGCATCCACACACCTTTTCCAGCTACTCTGTCATGCACGAAACTTTTATCATCAATCTCATGTTTTGTGAAAGCATTTAACAATCTTATGTTGTAATAAAACAAAGGCTTGTTAAAAGTCATTTTAATTTGGCTCATTAAAAGGCAATACATTTTAATTAGTGTTTGGCAAATTTTATGATTCGAGTTTTGGTCCAGTCATCCTCCAGCAATCAAACCAAAAATTAGATTTTGAATGGCTTTTCTCTTAGCTTTATGAATTTAGGTTCTCATTATTTCCTCCTGAATATCTTTTAATTGCTCTAGCTATTAAATTTATGTATTTGTGTTGCAAGTTACAATATTATGGATCTATAGTTTAGATAAAATGAAGAGCAAGGTTCACTCTTGTAAAGTGAAAATATGTTTTATAAAACTCCACTAAATTTGTATTTATCCATTAGGAAGGAACTCAACTTGGTAATGGCGAGAGACTCATGAAAATATACTTAGAGGATGAAAGTGTTATGGGCAGTAAATTTCAACTGAACTTGATTTCAAGGGTAATTGATGTTCCCCCCCTACATTATGGCTATATATTGAAGGCTTCCAATGTTGTGGTAAGTGGCTAATTTCATTCTTAATTTATTTAAGAATAAGTCATGTGCATTTTTTATATATAAGTACAGTGGAACCTCGGTTCATGACCGCCTCGGTTCACGACCAGCTTTGGCAACCAAATTTTGACTCGGTTGGCNGTTATATCCTAGAAGAGCTTGACCCTTGCATTCAAGGATGACTCCAAATCATCTTCATTATCTGCTATTACTGCAGTGTCATCTGCAAAGCAGAGCGCATTAATTTCCTTCCCGTTCACCTTAATTCCTTTCATGTTCATTCCATCTGCTTCTTTTATTGCTTCTTCTAGGTATACATTGAATAGTGTTGGTGACAGGCTACATCCCTGTCTAATTCCTCTATTTATTTTGGTTTCTATTTTCTTGCCTTCTTTCATTCTCAGAGTGGCGACTTGTTTTTTGTATTAGGATTTTTGTTTTCTTCCTGTTCACTTTCAAGTTATATCCTAGAAGAGCTTGACCCTTGCATTCAAGGATGACTCCAAATCATCTTCATTATCTGCTATTACTGCAGTGTCATCTGCAAAGCAGAGCGCATTAATTTCCTTCCCGTTCACCTTAATTCCTTTCATGTTCATTCCATCTGCTTCTTTTATTGCTTCTTCTAGGTATACATTGAATAGTGTTGGTGACAGGCTACATCCCTGTCTAATTCCTCTATTTATTTTGGTTTCTATTTTCTTGCCTTCTTTCATTCTCAGAGTGGCGACTTGTTTTTTGTATTAGGATTTTTGTTTTCTTCCTGTTCACTTTCAAGTTATATCCTAGAAGAGCTTGACCCTTGCATTCAAGGATGACTCCAAATCATCTTCATTATCTGCTATTACTGCAGTGTCATCTGCAAAGCAGAGCGCATTAATTTCCTTCCCGTTCACCTTAATTCCTTTCATGTTCATTCCATCTGCTTCTTTTATTGCTTCTTCTAGGTATACATTGAATAGTGTTGGTGACAGGCTACATCCCTGTCTAATTCCTCTATTTATTTTGGTTTCTATTTTCTTGCCTTCTTTCATTCTCAGAGTGGCGACTTGTTTTTTGTATTAGGATTTTTGTTTTCTTCCTGTTCACTTTCAAGTTATATCCTAGAAGAGCTTGACCCTTGCATTCAAGGATGACTCCAAATCATCTTCATTATCTGCTATTACTGCAGTGTCATCTGCAAAGCAGAGCGCATTAATTTCCTTCCCGTTCACCTTAATTCCTTTCATGTTCATTCCATCTGCTTCTTTTATTGCTTCTTCTAGGTATACATTGAATAGTGTTGGTGACAGGCTACATCCCTGTCTAATTCCTCTATTTATTTTGGTTTCTATTTTCTTGCCTTCTTTCATTCTCAGAGTGGCGACTTGTTTTTTGTATTAGGATTTTTGTTTTCTTCCTGTTCACTTTCAAGTTATATCCTAGAAGAGCTTGACCCTTGCATTCAAGGATGACTCCAAATCATCTTCATTATCTGCTATTACTGCAGTGTCATCTGCAAAGCAGAGCGCATTAATTTCCTTCCCGTTCACCTTAATTCCTTTCATGTTCATTCCATCTGCTTCTTTTATTGCTTCTTCTAGGTATACATTGAATAGTGTTGGTGACAGGCTACATCCCTGTCTAATTCCTCTATTTATTTTGGTTTCTATTTTCTTGCCTTCTTTCATTCTCAGAGTGGCGACTTGTTTTTTGTATTAGGATTTTTGTTTTCTTCCTGTTCACTTTCAAGTTATATCCTAGAAGAGCTTGACCCTTGCATTCAAGGATGACTCCAAATCATCTTCATTATCTGCTATTACTGCAGTGTCATCTGCAAAGCAGAGCGCATTAATTTCCTTCCCGTTCACCTTAATTCCTTTCATGTTCATTCCATCTGCTTCTTTTATTGCTTCTTCTAGGTATACATTGAATAGTGTTGGTGACAGGCTACATCCCTGTCTAATTCCTCTATTTATTTTGGTTTCTATTTTCTTGCCTTCTTTCATTCTCAGAGTGGCGACTTGTTTTTTGTATTAGGATTTTTGTTTTCTTCCTGTTCACTTTCAAGTTATATCCTAGAAGAGCTTGACCCTTGCATTCAAGGATGACTCCAAATCATCTTCATTATCTGCTATTACTGCAGTGTCATCTGCAAAGCAGAGCGCATTAATTTCCTTCCCGTTCACCTTAATTCCTTTCATGTTCATTCCATCTGCTTCTTTTATTGCTTCTTCTAGGTATACATTGAATAGTGTTGGTGACAGGCTACATCCCTGTCTAATTCCTCTATTTATTTTGGTTTCTATTTTCTTGCCTTCTTTCATTCTCAGAGTGGCGACTTGTTTTTTGTATTAGGATTTTTGTTTTCTTCCTGTTCACTTTCAAGTTATATCCTAGAAGAGCTTGACCCTTGCATTCAAGGATGACTCCAAATCATCTTCATTATCTGCTATTACTGCAGTGTCATCTGCAAAGCAGAGCGCATTAATTTCCTTCCCGTTCACCTTAATTCCTTTCATGTTCATTCCATCTGCTTCTTTTATTGCTTCTTCTAGGTATACATTGAATAGTGTTGGTGACAGGCTACATCCCTGTCTAATTCCTCTATTTATTTTGGTTTCTATTTTCTTGCCTTCTTTCATTCTCAGAGTGGCGACTTGTTTTTTGTATTAGGATTTTTGTTTTCTTCCTGTTCACTTTCAAGTTATATCCTAGAAGAGCTTGACCCTTGCATTCAAGGATGACTCCAAATCATCTTCATTATCTGCTATTACTGCAGTGTCATCTGCAAAGCAGAGCGCATTAATTTCCTTCCCGTTCACCTTAATTCCTTTCATGTTCATTCCATCTGCTTCTTTTATTGCTTCTTCTAGGTATACATTGAATAGTGTTGGTGACAGGCTACATCCCTGTCTAATTCCTCTATTTATTTTGGTTTCTATTTTCTTGCCTTCTTTCATTCTCAGAGTGGCGACTTGTTTTTTGTATTAGGATTTTTGTTTTCTTCCTGTTCACTTTCAAGTTATATCCTAGAAGAGCTTGACCCTTGCATTCAAGGATGACTCCAAATCATCTTCATTATCTGCTATTACTGCAGTGTCATCTGCAAAGCAGAGCGCATTAATTTCCTTCCCGTTCACCTTAATTCCTTTCATGTTCATTCCATCTGCTTCTTTTATTGCTTCTTCTAGGTATACATTGAATAGTGTTGGTGACAGGCTACATCCCTGTCTAATTCCTCTATTTATTTTGGTTTCTATTTTCTTGCCTTCTTTCATTCTCAGAGTGGCGACTTGTTTTTTGTATTAGGATTTTTGTTTTCTTCCTGTTCACTTTCAAGTTATATCCTAGAAGAGCTTGACCCTTGCATTCAAGGATGACTCCAAATCATCTTCATTATCTGCTATTACTGCAGTGTCATCTGCAAAGCAGAGCGCATTAATTTCCTTCCCGTTCACCTTAATTCCTTTCATGTTCATTCCATCTGCTTCTTTTATTGCTTCTTCTAGGTATACATTGAATAGTGTTGGTGACAGGCTACATCCCTGTCTAATTCCTCTATTTATTTTGGTTTCTATTTTCTTGCCTTCTTTCATTCTCAGAGTGGCGACTTGTTTTTTGTATTAGGATTTTTGTTTTCTTCCTGTTCACTTTCAAGTTATATCCTAGAAGAGCTTGACCCTTGCATTCAAGGATGACTCCAAATCATCTTCATTATCTGCTATTACTGCAGTGTCATCTGCAAAGCAGAGCGCATTAATTTCCTTCCCGTTCACCTTAATTCCTTTCATGTTCATTCCATCTGCTTCTTTTATTGCTTCTTCTAGGTATACATTGAATAGTGTTGGTGACAGGCTACATCCCTGTCTAATTCCTCTATTTATTTTGGTTTCTATTTTCTTGCCTTCTTTCATTCTCAGAGTGGCGACTTGTTTTTTGTATTAGGATTTTTGTTTTCTTCCTGTTCACTTTCAAGTTATATCCTAGAAGAGCTTGACCCTTGCATTCAAGGATGACTCCAAATCATCTTCATTATCTGCTATTACTGCAGTGTCATCTGCAAAGCAGAGCGCATTAATTTCCTTCCCGTTCACCTTAATTCCTTTCATGTTCATTCCATCTGCTTCTTTTATTGCTTCTTCTAGGTATACATTGAATAGTGTTGGTGACAGGCTACATCCCTGTCTAATTCCTCTATTTATTTTGGTTTCTATTTTCTTGCCTTCTTTCATTCTCAGAGTGGCGACTTGTTTTTTGTATTAGGATTTTTGTTTTCTTCCTGTTCACTTTCAAGTTATATCCTAGAAGAGCTTGACCCTTGCATTCAAGGATGACTCCAAATCATCTTCATTATCTGCTATTACTGCAGTGTCATCTGCAAAGCAGAGCGCATTAATTTCCTTCCCGTTCACCTTAATTCCTTTCATGTTCATTCCATCTGCTTCTTTTATTGCTTCTTCTAGGTATACATTGAATAGTGTTGGTGACAGGCTACATCCCTGTCTAATTCCTCTATTTATTTTGGTTTCTATTTTCTTGCCTTCTTTCATTCTCAGAGTGGCGACTTGTTTTTTGTATTAGGATTTTTGTTTTCTTCCTGTTCACTTTCAAGTTATATCCTAGAAGAGCTTGACCCTTGCATTCAAGGATGACTCCAAATCATCTTCATTATCTGCTATTACTGCAGTGTCATCTGCAAAGCAGAGCGCATTAATTTCCTTCCCGTTCACCTTAATTCCTTTCATGTTCATTCCATCTGCTTCTTTTATTGCTTCTTCTAGGTATACATTGAATAGTGTTGGTGACAGGCTACATCCCTGTCTAATTCCTCTATTTATTTTGGTTTCTATTTTCTTGCCTTCTTTCATTCTCAGAGTGGCGACTTGTTTTTTGTAGAGATGGTAGATTATTCTTCTGTCGTTGTAGTCCACTCCTTTGTTTTCCAGTATTTGGAACAACTTGTTCCACTCAACATTATCAAAGGCCTTCTCCAAGTCCACGAATGCCACATACACTGGCTTGTTGACATGTATCATGTTTTCTACTCTTATCCTTAGGCATAATATGGCCTCCCTGGTTCCTGTGCTTTTTCTGAATCCAAATTGATTTTCTGACAAGATGGCTTCAGTTATTTCTTCTATCCTCCTGCTTATTATTCTTATGAGTACTTTGGACACATGTGAGAGCAGGCTCAATGTTCAGTACTCCTCACATCTCTCAGCTCTTGTTTTCTTTGGTATCATGACCATTGTACTCCTCTCAAAGTTCTCTGGTAGTCTTCCACTTTCGTAGCTATTCTTGATAATTCCAAACAGGGTGTCTTTCGCTTCCCTTCCAGCGCTTTGATAATCTCTTCATTGATTTTGTCTGCTCCAGGTGACTTGTTTTTCTTCAAGTCCTTCACTCCTCTCTCGAATTTACTTCTCATTATCTCTGGGCCTTGCTCATTTTCATCCACATCACTATCATTCATTAATATATCTTCAAGAGGTTTTGTCCCTTGATATAATGCTTCAATATAGTCCTTCCATCTCTTTCCTATATCTTCATTTTCTATCGGCATATTCCCGTTCACATCTCTGATATTAGTACACATTTTTTCTTTCTCTGAAGTGGCTTTTTACTAAACTGGACGCTGTTTCAGAGTTCCCCTTCTTCCTGTTTTCATTAAGTTTTTTGCAGCAGCTTTCAATCCACTCTTCCTTTGCTTTCTTTGACTCTCATATAACTTGTTTCTGTAGTTTTTTGTAAAGGACTCTCCCATCTTCACTCCTGGAGTTCTTGTATTTCCTTCTTTCTTCCATAAATTTTCTTATCTGCATTGTTATCCATGGATGCTTGGTATCAGTTCTGTTACTCATAAGTTGTACTTCTACCACTTCTGTAATTGCCTTTTTCAAGTCTTTCCATCTTCCTTCGGTGCTTGTATCATTCTAATTTTCTAACTTTTCATTAATGGTTGCAGTGAATCTTTCTCTGGTATCCTTTCCTTCTAGGGCTTTTATATTCCATCTTGGTTCACGTTTTACCCTCTTAATCTTTTTATGGTGCAAATGATTATGACTATTAAGTTGTGATCACCATCTATGTCTGCGCCTGGATAACTCTTGCACTGTTTTACTTGGTTCTGTATCTTTGCCTAACACTGATGTAATCAATCTGGTATCCAGCTATGTCGCCTGGCATCTTCAATGTGTATCTTCTACGTCGATGTTGTTCAAAGAGTGTGTTCGCTATTACCATCCTCTTTTCATTACAGAACTCCACTAGTCTTTATCCTCTGGCATTGCGTTTTCCCAACCAAAACTGTCCTATGCCGCTTCCATCCTTTCCTTCTCCAACCATGGCATTCCAGTCGCTCATAATAATTAGATTTTCCTTTGCTTTGACGGCACTGATGATTTCCTCGATTTGTTCATACACTTCTTCTAATTCGTCTTCAGAGTGGCTGGATGTAGGCATATATACCTGCACTATCACTGTGTCTGTGGGCTCTGCTTCTAGCTTGATCATCAGCAGTCTCTTGCTGTACTGCCAATAGGACTTTGCTCTTCTTCCCCACTCCTTCTTCATTATAATACCAACCCCTGCTATCTTTTTGTCATCTCCTGAATATCTGTGTTTGTCGCTCCAGAAGTCGCCTGCCCCAGCCCACTTTAATTCACTAACTTGTAAGACGTCTAGTCCCATCCTGTCCATCTCTATCTTTGCATTTTCTAGCTTCCCACAAATTCCTAGAGATCTTACGTTCCACATTCCTATCCTACACTTATCAAACTTGACTGATGTACCCCTCCCGTTGGTCCCCACCCGGAAATTCAATTGGGGGACTGTTTTAATTCCGAAATATTTCACTGGGAGGAGTGCCATCATGTCATAATATCATAATTGAGGATGCAAGGCTGCATTTTTCAAGGGAGATATAATTGTGGTGGTCTCCCGTTGCCTTCCCCAAGGTGTTTTTTACATGACACCATCATACCAATGGCCACCCCACTGGGGTGCAGACACCTTTGTAGCCGCCTCACTGAGGTAAAGACGCTACGTGGACTACCCTTTGTCTGGCTCCTACCCTTTGACCTCTCTGGCATTGGTGACCCTGCCAGAAGCAATCAAATTTGCTCCAGCCAGTACAGCTCTAAGGAACATCGGAACATGCAAGCCCTCCCACCACGTCAAGGTTGTAGTCCAGGGGAGGGGTATATTAAGATACCTCAATATATTTCTTACCATTATTTATAATATTTATGCTACTGTTTTCAAGACATGAAAGCCTACTTTATGTAAATTTCTTATTAAATGATAAGAACTGATTATCCCTGTGCACTTATATGGGATAATTCATGAAATCGACATTCAACAATAGCCTTAGTCGTCAAAGGGATGGGTTGTTTATTTCCAAAATATTTTATGAATTTTCCATGTATTTTATCAAAGTTCTTACAATTTCAAATATGTATGACTGTTTCATGGCTAAAATAAGATTCTATAATAATTTTCCTTTCTTGTGATACTTGTCTCAATTTCGTAGGACCATTGCTTCTTGTAAAAGAAACAATGGTCAAAAACAGAGGGACTGTGGTATGACAACATGGGAAATGGCATGTTTCAATATTAGGAATAGCAGTGATCCAGACACTGAACTTCCTTAAAAATGAGTAGTTTTTAAAGATAAAGCATCAGTTCCAACTACTAGCATGGGGGCTACCTATTTTCTTTGTGTTCGCACTGTAAACTGACTAAAATGCAACAAATTTTAGCTTATTTAATGTTTGTATTTTGAATATTTTTTATCACTAATATTATATCTGTTAAATATTTTGTAGATGAAGACAGAAATCGAATTTGTGATCTTCGAGAGTTTATCAATCACAATGCATGTAACTATGCTATGAGCTCTGAATCTGAAAAGTCTGTTTCAGACTCAGAAGAGAAACAGGTAAGATTATCAACTTCTTATTTTGCAATCTCAAATGATAAATTTAACATTATTGATAAACATTATTTAGCTCAACTGTTTATCTAGTATTCATTCATTTGCTATTTTATCCTATGAGGAACCCTTATTTTTCAAACGTTTTCCATTTATTACTTACTATAAAATGCCATTTATAAATCATCTTATGGAGGAAATTTGATAGATTTTTAAGAAACTGTTGATCGTGATGCAATTTCATGGTTATGCTGTAATTATTAGTTAAAATGTTTACATTTTGTAATAATTATCAAGAAAACTTGTACCAGTAGCTTAAACGTAATTAGGAAAAATGTATAAAATTTCTCTTAATATTAGATGATATCAGTTTTATTTATTAGACATTTTTTAAAACATATTATTATTTAACATTTTTTTTATTTGTGTTGGAATCAAATTTAAAGTATAATGGTACATTTGAGGTTGAAATTCAGCATTAGATATGAGTTGTTTGAGTATAGTGGAATGTATAAAAATGTTTAATCAATGCAGGTAACATAAGATGAAGGATATAAAATATATGAAATGGAGATGTTCCCCTCCATTCCATTTACAGGAAATTTCTTAACAAAGGATATACATCTACATAAAAATGGTAAAGGATATGTGTCTAAAAATTTATTTATAATCTGTTCACGTAAAAGGTAGAATTACTACGTTTTAATGCTTAAGCCTCTCAGTAACTTCTAGTCACTCTTTCCACATAACTTCAGAGAATCCAATAGGGTAGGTTAGGTAAGGTGTTTATACACCCCTGCAATACACCACTGGTGGCTCATGGGGCATAAATCAAAAATTTTAATATTTTCTGTGGGTGCCGAGGCATATCCTCTTGAATGAGACTTTTGTCTCCATACAATTATGGAAAGAACATGAAGTGATATCTTATGAAGTATGTCTTAAACTAAAAACTTTTCCACTCATTTTCTTAGGGATTACTCGAAAAATTAATGAAGCTCTTCCAGCTTAAAATTTAACTTTACAGTCAATTTTTTTTCTCCATGGAAACTTAAGCAAAAATTAGTGGTGCATCAGGAATAGCATTGGTTTATCACATTTGAACACATTCTTAAATAATGAGTTAATTGGTTGATATAGATATTGATTGTAGACTCCTATGGTTGCTTTAAATTTATGAAATCATTGGTTAATTTGTAATATTTTATCGATAACAATCAGGAAAAATTAACCTGAAACTAACATCCACTAAAAATCATCTTTCGTAGGAAAGAGATAGGTAAAGGACCACTTCTAACACCTCAGAAAGTGCGGAAAACGGGAACCTTTATTTGAGTAAAAGAATATCTTTCTACTTGTTTGTTTCCCGTTTTCCGCACTTTCCGAGGTGTTAGAAGTGGTCCTTTACCTATCTCTTTCCTAATTCTCAAGAGATCCAGAGAAGCACAATCGCTTTCATAATCTAAACTCTTGAAAGAAACTAGACCTAAGCAAAGCTCATGCCCAGTAGTCCCTCATATGTTATTTTTTCTCCTTTTCCAAAATGCTTTTTACTTGAAATATGCTCCCTCGCTTTCCTTTCGGTGATTTAACACAATTTCAAAACTAATTAAAAAGCGATTATTTAAACAAGGTTATACTACAAAACAGAAAGTTCACTAAATGTCTACCGAACTTTTACGGACATACAATCATGAAAATTCTTGTTGGTGATCACGTTAATGAGAATGTTACATGCAATCGGGGAAATAGGCGAATCGATTTATATCCGCCTTGGAGAAAATGGCGCGCGCGCCGAGGTCTGCATAACCTTCAAAATATAAATTTGTTTTTTAACGTTATCAATAAAGTTTAGAGGATTAAGATTTTCACAGAAAATAAATTCAGTGTTTTCTCAAAAACTTTCTCTCTCCAAGTTTTTTCCTACGTATAAATAACGAAAAGTAGCTAGCGACTACATTTCTCAATGCATTTTGCCGAAAATTCTCGGCACTCTCAAAGATTTCGCTATAGCATTTGTCTCCAAATTTTTTAACAGGAAAAGTAATAGCATTGGTGGAATGTGAATAAAATGAGACAGATAGTGATACAAAGAAAGACTTATCTTGAGAGGTAGACCTAAATATATTGGTTCAAAGAAAACCGCAACTTATTCCCGATTTTCTCGAAAGTATCACTTTCCTATTTTTCCTTCGATTACAATATTATTTAACCTTGATTAAATTGCACCATGCTGTGCAGAATTACTTTTGCTGTATGATAAAAGTATTTAAAATTAATTTTTGCAAACTGTCTTTTTCTATGCAAAAGTTGCAACAGCGTGTGCCGATCTCCCGTAAGAAATGCACGGGGGCATAAGATTTCCATTGTGTCTTCATGATGTTGGACAGAGAATAGGGAACTGTGTGCCCCCCCCCCCCAGCTCAGCTACCACATAGTAGATCGAAATCATGATATGTCGATTCCCCAAGGATCTAAATCACCTTAGAATAAAAATTAGCGTAACAGAGGTCCTTAATCTTGATGTTGCTGCATAAAGATGAATTCTTATCTAACATAGATCCATCAATTTTCTTAAAATTAAATCCATGTTTTTTTTTTAACTGTTATTAATTGCAGCCTTCACAGGAGCATTTCCTTCGCTTCCAAACTCACAAAAACCTGCTTAGGGTAACTTCGGCTTATGGTATTTGTCCATGTGGTGGTCAAGGAGGGGAGGACAGACCATTCTTACAGAGTACGACTTGTTTCGCAAAACACTTTTCTTGTGTGTCCTTCTTCTTATCTTTCACAAAATGATTAAACTTTCTTTTGCACTTCATTGTACAATATATATGACAGAGAGGGATTGATGCTGTAAATTATGAAGTATCAAAAGAATCTTTGATGCTATTGCAATTTATTTGAAATTAAAAAGTGGAATGTGAAAATTGGAAATTTCAGCAGTGTATTCTGTTTTTTGATATTTTTTTATTCTCAATATGTAAAATAATGTTATTTTACTATCATATCATAATAATAACATTTTTATTCTGAAAAGTTTTCTTTTTGCATTCCCCTTTTGAGACTCGCTGGTCACATTCTGCTCTCTTATTCAAAACACTAATTGGCTGCAATAGTGATAGAGGGTGGTCAAAGAATTCTTTCCTTAAAGTTACTTTTTCATTTGATATTTTTGATAACTTATTTTCTAGCTTATGATGACCAATTTCAATATCAAAATTTTATTATTATTCAATTTTATTTTTCTTTAACATGTCATGCATTTTAAAATTGATTCTAAAACCAATGTCGAAAGAGTTCACTGTTGAGGCAAAAACATAGTAAACACCATTACAGTTGCTACAATGAATTCTTTTGTTGAAATATTTATGAATTAGACAAATCTACAAATTTGGATTGAGAAATAATTAAAATGGCATAATTTTTTTCTTTTCAGTGTAACCAACTCAGGGAAACTAGTAAAAAAGCTGCTGATGATTCAGATGTGAGTGATATTATTTTCTCATTATTGATGTATTCTTGCAGTAGTTGCCTCTTTTTACTTGGTTCATCTGCAATTTAGAATTTTGGAATAATTTAAATCCTTTTTTGTAGGAAGAGTGTTCATTAAGACTACATTTAAGTAGTAGTGAATCAAATGAATCACCTCCTCATGCTCAGGTAATGTAACTCAGGTGTTGCTTTTAATTTAGTTCCTGTGACCAATGATTATTTTTTAAGGAATAACAAGTGTGAAAAATAGCGACATGACTGGGACTCGAACCCAGGTCTCCCACTTTCTGGTCAGTTATTCTAACCATTGAACTACCATGCCGTATCATGCAGTATGGAAGTAAGTGATTATAACACCTGCCTCGAAAGTGAGAGACCTGGATTCGAGTCCCAGTCATGTCACTATTTTTCACACTTGTTATTCCTTTGCGATCAGCCGCACAACTTCATCGTGGAAAGTATTACACCTTTCCTTAATCCTTAATTGTTTTTAAGAATGTTGCTTTTGAAATGTCTTGTTTGGTTAAATAGCTTTGGAAGATAATAAAATGTAGATATTTGTGTTGAAAGTTTAGAAAAATTTTATAAACATAAGGATGAATCATTTCTTATCTGCATTACTCAACTTGCCTTGAAAGAAGAACCATATTTAATCCTTAAGAGTTTTGAAAGATGATATGGCTAATTTTGGCATTTCTTTTGTCTGTGACATTACTTTCTGTTAGGACCCAGAGGAATTATGAGGAAACATTCCAGCTGCCCAAATAAGCACACAAGACCGTGCATCTGCTGCATTTACCAGTTGTACACACGGTTGATTTAATCAACTTTTTTTATTATGGTACAGAGAAAGAAATCATTGTTATACAATTTTTTTATAATGTTTTGTATTGTAACTTTGTTAAGTTATTTCTTTCCTCACCTGTTAATCTTTTAAGGGTAAATGAAGTAAAATATTTATTTTAAACTACCTTGATGAAGCCATACTCAATCAACTGTTGCTTCTTAAGAGGAAATTTATTTTCTGAGGTCTTGCTCTGTATATAATGTGAAACGGCAATACCATTAAATCGTGAGTTTAAAATCTCGCGTCTTGTATGATCTCAATGGTTAATAGTCAATCAAAGGAAGCATCTTTTACCTAAAATTCTAATTCTATTTATTTCATTACTTAAATTTGATTAAATTTTGTTTAATAATTACTTGTTGTATTGGATGGTATCATTAGACTTACAAAAATCTTCTTTCTTATTGTTTGTCCATAATTTTCAATCAAATGGTATGTATGATATTTTAATGAGATATGAGATCATCCTTGAAGGAGACAAATGGAAGTTATTCAAACATCATTTTTAACCTTAACATGTGTTTATGTTTTATGAATGAATGTTTCATAAATATATATTACACTTGATTTATTATAAAATAAAAATATTTTTGTCCAGACAAGTAAATTGGTTGATTTTATGTATATTCATACATTGCAATTTATTCAAACATTTTTTCCCTAGAAAAATTCCTTTAATATCTTCCCTAGATGAAGATGATTTGTAGTATGAATTACTTTTACTGCTTCTTTCAACTAGGCTTACTACAGATTTTGTTGGTTTAACTTTTTTCTTTCTCCCCTGTTTTTGATTTTTCTACAACAAAGGTCTAGAAGTATGCCACTTTTTTCCTTAGTATATCATGTTCTTTCATGTTTTCCTAAGTAATTTTCACTTCTTGCAAGTCTTAAGAAGTACTTTATAATCTCCTTGATAATTTCATCTATTTTATTTACTCCAAGTGGTGATAAAATGTTGATCTCCTTCACAGTATGGTATCAGTAATGTTGTTCATAATATCCAGTCACAGCTTGTGACTCTTTTCTCCCATATACTCCATTGTTATTGAATGAGGCTTGAATCTTCTCAATAGGTCTATTTTATTCCTAATTTTTCTTCTAAAACCTTTGTTATCCAAAGAAAGATATTCCGCTTCATAAAATGCTTCTAGTTTCACTATAGTATAGGAGTGTGTCAGGTTGATATTTATGTATTGTGACTTATTGTATTTTTTACTAGTCACCCTTTACTTTTTGTGACATTACAAAACCATAGCTCTCTTTTTCAGGGTGTCCACTTCTACCATTCTAGATTCTTGAAATGTCCAACTTCTGTAATTCTCTTCCAACTAATAATACAAATGTTCTGGACCTTTTTGATATTTTTCATTAATCTTGTTTTCTCAAAGGATATTCTTAAGCCTGCATTTCCTGCATAAGTTTGGAGGTGACTGGTTTTTTCCCTTGTTGTACTTCATGAGTCAGAGAAGATTACAAGATCATCTGCAAATGCCAAAACATCCACATCTAATTCATGCTCTAATATCCTTTTTGGAACTACTTTTAATGTGTTTACTGTGCAGGCCATTCTGCTTCTGGATTTTATTTTCTTAACTAGATCCTTTGAGGATTCTTTAGCCCTCTGACTAGAAAACATTTTCATCTAAGCTGTTGGTCTTCATTCACTCATCTGCCTTTAGGTATCATTTCTTATCCCAAGGTTAAGAAAATGCCCTACTTATGACTGCTCATCCACCCTCCTAAGAGGTCTTAGGCTTATCAAAAAGTATAGCTGTATCCAAGATTACATACTGATGCCAGATCCTCATTATTAGAAAAAGGAGTCACCTCTACTGGAAATCAATATTGGTTCCCAATTAAATTTTCTAATATACACCATCAGTATTCCTATTGTTTTTTTTTGTTAAGTTCCTGTTGTTTTTCCATAATCTTCCTATTGTGTTTTGTAATATTCCTATTGCTTTTCTGTACTATTTCTGTTGATTTTCTCTAAAATTCTATCAGCTTTTTTACAGTTCCTTCTGATTTCTTGCATAGAATCATATTAGTTTTGGTAGAATACAATAATTAGTTGTAGGTAACTTGTCAAACAAAGCTTGGAATTTAAGGTGGAATGTGTATGTTTTGTCGAATTAGAAAAGGATTTTGATAGAATTCCATGACCAAAACTGATAGGAGTATTAAAGAAAACTGGGTTGAACTGGAAAGATAGGCGATTGGTGCAAAATTTGTTCTTTAATCAAACAGCACAAGGTAGGGTAGCTGATAAAGAATCAGCAGACATAAGAAAGGGAGTAAGACAAGACTGACCTAATTCACTATTTTTAATGTATGTGTAAAGGAAATGGTGAAAGAAGCTTGGGAATAAATAGTTAATGGAATGAAAGTTGGGAAAGTCAGTAAGGATGCAGACAACGAATTCTAGTAAATACACTACATGATATAGTAAGGGAATTTGGGATGGAAATAAGCATAAGAAAAAATAATTAGGTTTACCAAAGGTAAGAAAGCTAAAGATCAGGGTGGATCTGGAAAAACTAGAACAGGTGGATAAGTTCCCTTACTTGGAAGGTGCACAGATGGCTTTGAAAATAATAGCATTAGCCAAAGAAGCATTTGTGAAGCAAAAGGAACTGGTGACTAGAGGTCTTGATAACAGAATCAGGAAAAGATTTATAAATTCCTTGATGTGGAGAGTATTGTAATATGGGTGTGAAATGTTAACCTCAAGAAAAGAGGATATCAAAAGACTGGAGGCCTTTGAGATGTGGGAATGGCGTAGAATAGAAAAAGTAAGTTGGGTCAATAGAAAAACAAACAGGTGCTAGAGATGGTCGGGAAGGAGAAGGTTTTAATTGAAACAATTAAGTGTCCACAAGGGAAATAGATGGGTCAAGTATTGAGGGGAGAGGTATTGGTAAAGAAAGCACTTCAGAGTTAAAAGACAGGAGAAGACAAAGGCAAAAGATGTTAGATGACATAAAGGGGTGGGGTAAGTTACCAAGAAATGGCATTGAATAGGGAATATTAACATGAACCTACTAAATGGTAGTACACTTATAATTCTTGCAAACTTTAAACAATAAGCCATTTGGACCAAAGATAAATCGTCAAAGTAGTCTTGCTATGCCTATTCCTGAAGTGTCTATATCTGCAGCCTGTGATGGCTCTACAAGAGCTAAAAATATGACACCATTTTTAGTTCAGGTTCAAATGCTATAAATAAAATAACTTAAGTGCACTTTTATAAGTAGACACGTTTATGTATTACATGTTTGATATAAATTTTGTGACTCATAACCTTGATGTAATGATATTAAGTTTAATAACAAGTAAAGTAATGCTGAGAGTGTGTTGAAGAAATTAATTGCAACAGATCGTGCTAGATGTCCATGATACAGAGAAAACTCATTAAAAGAAGGAAATAGTCGTTAAATCTCGCGATTAAAACACTAACTTAGCAAGTATGTCAGGCAGGTTTATAGCATTGCAAAAACTAAATTTGTTCACAGGACACACAAAATAAAGTTGTGATGAAAAAAGGCAATATTATGAAAGAGCCATTACCAAGTAAAATAATACTGGATGACCAGGATAGTCTAGAGATATTTATTTATTTAAAGTTAAACACGGGCAGAAGCCCGATTACAGAAATATACAAAATTTAGTAACAAATAAGCATGAAACCATGCAGTAAGCTAATATGTGTTTTATTAATAATGAGATAAAATAATAGTTTAAAATCATTTCAAATAAAATTAAATCGTTTGAACAAAAATCATACAATACAATGATTATAAAGTCATGCGATAAATATAATATCATGAAATTGTGTAATAGAATCAGTTGTAATACTTATAATTTTACAGGTTTAATTTGGTTAGTGCTAGAATTAAATATGTCAACAAAAATATTGATTGAGAGAAAATTAAAATGTGAGTTACTTATAATAAAATTTATACAATACAATGAGTATCATAAATTTATACTATAATTATGCAAAAAAAGTATTTACAATGTAATAGTTATAGTTTTATAGATTTGATTTACATTTGTATTAAATATATCAATTGAATATTGACAGAAGATTGAATTGCACAGATGTTGAAGACGAGCCAATGTGGAATTATGCATGTAATTAGTGGAATAAGTATCAATGTAAAAAGTGTTACCAGACCTTTAGAATTGTGAAGGTTATTTGAACTGAATCTCAGATAAAAGTAATGTATTAAATCTAAAATGAATTACTCTTAAGAATCTGTGTTGAATTTTTTCAATTGCTTTAATGTACACAGAGTAGTAAGGTGACCAAACTGTGGAGGAAAACTCAAGTAGAGGTCTCACTAAGGAGCGATATAAAGTTTTGAGTGATCTGACATCTTTGAAATTTTTTGTTTCTAAAAATAAAACTTAACATTTTCATTGCTTTGTTAATAGTGTACTCTGTATGGGAATACAAGTTTAAGGTAGAATCAAACAAAACACCAAGACCTCTAATAATATTTTGCCTACTTATTAATACTCCCTCCAAGTAGTAATCATAAGTAATACTATTTTTTATGTGAATAAAGGTTATAACATTGCACTTGGACACATCAATTTTCATTTTATTATTAACACCATTTGAGCAGAAGATTCAAGTTAGATTGTAAAATTGTTTAGTCAAATATATCTCTAATCACTTGGTAGACCTTCAGATCATCAGCATAACGAAGGCATTCAGCATCTTTAAGGTGATCAGTAATGTCATTTATAAACACATTGAACAGGAGAGGAGCCAAGTGGGATCCTTGGGGAACAACAGAAGTGACTTTAAATTCAGGGGAATAAAAAGATTTAATTTTTACCATTTGAATTAGGTTAGATAAGTAGCTAGAGAGCCACAAAAGCAAGTTAACACCAATTCCTAAAGCATCAAGTTTGCTAATTAATAAACTATGGTTAACCTTATCAAAAGCTTTGGATAAGTCCATGTAAATAGCACCAACCCGAAGATTGTTAGCAAAACCTTTCAGAATATCAGTTTGATATGTAAGTTAGAGGTAATAGTTCTCCCACTAAAAAAATCCATGCTGTCTTCCTGTTATGATTTTGTCAAAGTATGGAGAGAGTTTATCTAAGAATAATGATTCGAAAATTTTACTGATACAACTTTGTAAGGAGATTGGTCGGTAGTTAGATATTTCAGTATTTATAGTGGTTTTAGATATATAGGAACTACATAACTTCTTTTCCATATATCAGGAAATCTTCCTGCTTTTAAAAATAATGAATAACACAGTGCAACGGCACAGTTCTTGATTAGGATTTGAGGGATATTGTCAGGTCCTGGACCCTTTTTTGTAGTAATAGAATTGATTTTTTGCATTAATCATTTACAGAAAAATCAACTTGTGATCAACATAGTCATAATACTCCATTTCTGGTATAAATATGGGATTATCATCATCTATAGGTTCATGAACATTAGCAAATAAATTAGCTATAGACTGACCATCTTGAGCTTCAGAGTCACCTAATCTCATACAATTATGAATGGAATTACCCTCCCTATTAAATTCACATGGTTCCAGAACAATTTAGGATTAGAAGAGATTGCTAATTCAGTGGAGTTAATATAATTATGATAACATTGCTTTGGTAATAATTTACATTTAGCTATGAGATCAGAAAACTTTGTAAAATCACCTGGAAATTTAGTTGACTTATAAATAGAGTGGACCCTTTTTTTCTTGAAAATTAATTCCTTAAGTTCATGTGTATACCAATATGGAAATGTTCTAGTTTTAAATAAGCATTTAGGAACAAATATATCAATAGCACCATATAAAATATCATATAATCGTTTAGTAGTTAAATCTAAACAATATTATTCTAATTAACACTGAATAAGTAGTCAAGCATACCGCCATAATTTGCCCTCTTATAATTAAAAGACCATGCATTAAAATTAATTATACCATCAAAATTAAGCCATAACAATATCACAATTTAACGGTGGATGGTAACAATCCACATCAACCACAGGATCTAAAGATATACTTGGCATGACATCAGGAGTGTTTGTAAGAATCAGGTCTAATATTCTATCATTGACATTCAGAACATTATTAACTTGCTTAAGATCGAAGAAGTTAATTAGGTCTAGCATCAATTGATTTTCCACACTGAGAGGGGAAGAATGAGTACTATGATTGTTATTCCAATGTAAGTTTTGCAGGTTGTAATCACCGCATAAACAGAAAAATGCATCTGGATAACTTCAAAATAGTTGCTCTACTTCACTGCGGTGATCCTCGTAACATTCACAAGGAGAATTAGGTGGAAAATAAACACAGCCCACAACTAACATTGCACTTGTGGTCTTGATACGGACGAAAATATGTTCAATATTTGAGTGAACTGGTTCTAACGCATGGGATATAAGATTTCTGTCCACAGCAATTAAAACTCCACCACCACGGCTTTTAAGACTGGTAATATCCAACAGCCGAAGCGTCTCACTCATCAGTAGAGCTGTTACTTAAACTACGTAAGATATCACCCAGAAAATTTCGAAATACAGAATCAAGCGATTTCATTTGATTCTCAGGGTAGATTTTATAGACTGGAAGAGATGATAATAGTTATCACAGGTGATGATACAGCCCGAAACTCGAGTAGTTTAAACAATTGTTCATAAATACCAAAATTGCATACGCGGGTGACTTGGAAGAAGAATATTACAATAATTTTATACTTTTTCCTTTCAAATGATAAAAACGTACTGTATATTACAGAGATAATTTCCTAGCATTTCTATTGTTCGATATAAGAATTGCTCTCGCACCTCTCGCATATTCAAATAATAACTTTGAAATACCAACTTATGAAATTACTATCTTAAGATATTCAAAATCCCTTGTGTGAATCTTTTACTATAAATAAACACTATAAATAAATATTCTTTCTCATGACTTATTTGGAACGAAGTTCATTTCTGGATTGTTGAAAATCGGATCGATTGAAGCAATTTTATAACCATTAGGTCATTTTAATTCACAACTAACCAGCCGTGTGAGTCTTACAGTTGTAATTTTTTTTCGAAATGCAGTTCAGCGACATGTCGAATAGAATAAAATCACCAGTCATTCAATTATAACTAGATTTTCCACCAATTAGTCAAACTTTTGTAATTCATATTGCAGTTTCTCTGTTTGAGTGCTCAATATCTTCTACTTCTCTTGTTCTTTATTGAAGTTTCCATGGCAGCGTTCTTAGAAGTTTTCCTTCACTTCTTTCTTGAGGTTCCGAATGGCATCGGAAAATGAATTTGGTTCTGATACACAAGAAACATCAAAAGGGAACAAAGTTCAGTTTGATAATGAGATCTATGAAGAAAACAGTGAAGATGGTACGTTTCACTGTATTAGTAGTTTCATTTAATATCTTATTTAATAAACCTGAATAAAATTTTAGGAAACTCTGAAGGACCCGAAGTCACTCAGCGCATTAATGATGTAGAGGAAAATTTAAATGTGGGAGTTTCCCAAACTTCTTTTCAAGATTATGATGCTTTGGTAATACCGTTATTTCCTTTTATCAACATTTTCGATACTTTGTTGGATATTTATCAAACGACTTTCACGTTACAGATTGAAAAAATAAAGAAATATACAGTACTTTACGGGCTGAAGCCTCAACATTGGGAAACTTTAGAATTGTCATCGGTGATACGGTTCTTCGAAGAATCATCCGAGGAGATATTAACATTCTACTTCGAGGGATTAATCTTGAAAGTTGAGCTGGGCTTACCTCCGTCTGCAACTGACTTAGTTTTTTATTACATGAAAAGAGCAGGAACTAAAGTTTCTGCAAAAAATTTCAACGATGTAGTTGTATTTGGTAGCATTGACTTTAGCTCTGATGGTTGGGTCTTAAAATTAGTGAAAGAAGTTTACGGAACGTATTTCTTCTCCAGCCAACGATTGCCTAATCGTATCCTTTTGAATATTTCATCTGCTGTTTTGTTCTTTAAGTTAGTTTATCTGAGCACAAACCAACGCTTTGAAAGATGTCGACGCTATTTTTTATCGCTGTGAAATAGATTAATTATTACGTGTAATATAAAAGAATATTTAGGTTTAGGTATGGCAAATGGGACTTTGGCTGTAGGCCAGGGATGGGGAACCTTTTTTCATCAAAAGGCCACATTTACCATTTGGTTGCACAGGGAAGCCAAGTGATAAACAATGCGGCTGCTATTGCATTACGAGTTGCAGATTTAAATATAATAAAATACTGCAGTTTAAAACAATGGTTTAACATCAAAAATAAGAAAGTGAATTAGGCCACTTTTTTACTGATTGGACATGCAAGATTAAAATCAAAATTTTTGGATCCAACGAAAATATTGCTGAGTCTTCAAAGAAATCAAAAATTAAAAAAAAAAATTTCAAAATATTTAGTCCACCATTTCATCTCATTGTTTTATTCAGCAGTATAGCTACTTGTTGGAAGCTTCCCACACCTAACTGCACTCAACACCTGGGTATGAAGTGAAATATTTGGGCCCCTTTTAAGTTTTCCTGTGCCCTTCCTAAGATAATCCAGCTACCTTGCCAAGCTGTAGCAGTGGTCTTATTTTAGTGATTAATTTTTTATCAGATATCTAAACCTGGTTCCTTAATCCCTTTCAAGCTCTGAAGAATGAGTTATGCTCTGCAATTCACTCATTCATAGCTAATGTAACAGCTATTCATTACCAAAAATTTGGAATAACTATGCTGTATCAACCATATGATGGTCAGAACCTCTCCCTGTCTGAGGCTTGTAATGACATCAACTTAATCAAAAGATGGGAAGGTATTAATCGAAGCTGAAATCAATCTGAAGCTGAATCTGTGTCCTGCAACAGTCCAAGAAACTAATGGTTTTTTTTGTAGCTATTGTTGCTTGCTGGATCAAACAAATTGAGATAGCTCTCCAGGAAAGAGAATTTGGTCCAAATGAAGAGTTCAGTGATCCTATAGAGATTTATGAAATCTTGTACAAGAGATGTAGGTATATTAGTTGGCTAAATTTTATTTTTAAGTATCAAAGTGGTGAAGAATTTGGGTTTTAAGTACCGTTACTGTTACTATTCTGCCTCTCAATTGATTTATGTGACCTTTTGCGCTTGACTTAAAATTCTAAAATAGTTAATAATACTTCAAACATATCTTATGGTACCTATTGTCATTTCTGTCTTTATAGTTTTCCAAGAATCATCCCTTTAATTAACTTAAAATGTAATATTCGATTTCAATTAAAGTATTAAAAAATTATAAAAGTATTGATCATAATTATATTTTGTCATAATTGAAATTGAATGTCATTCCTCTGGGATAACCAAGGAAGTATTTAGTAATTATGTTAAACCCCATGGTTAACTTATTCACAAGATAGGTAAAGTCGATGGTGTGGCATCTCATTGAGGGATATGACCTAAGCAACTGGAATTCATGTGGTTGCTGCATTGACTCTGATTATGCCATATTTGGCTTTTCTATACTGCTCAGACCTGCTACCTGTCAATTAAGAATTATGCATGTACATATATTAATACGTAATAAGTATGAACTAGAAGGGATTCTTATGTGAATGAGATTGTATTCAGGAGCAGAGAATATTCATCCATGAGTTACCAGCTACTCAACCCTGTCAAAAGCTGTATTATGGTATGATAATAGTTCTTTCAGAACAATCAGTTTAAACATCCCCCTTTCATGTAGTTACGTGACACAACTCATCATTACTAGGAATAGGTAGTCTCTCCTATTAGTAAATGGTAGCAAAGCTACTATCTGTTTAACTTTTAGAGTATGAATGTACAAGCCATCATGGATATTGATTCTCAATAGAGGTGGGATTAAATATAGGAATCCCATAGGGATTTAGTCAATGAAAAGAATATGTAGAAACTCCATTGTTTTGAAATACTGTTGCCAAAACTGAGCTGATTAAAAAAACACCCCAAAAGGGTAATTTTGTATAATCAGTGCAAATCATTTGCAACTGCAAATATTAAAACCTCTGAACTTTTTTTCATATCATCAATTCTTGCCATTGCTTCTAAAAGGGCGTAAATACAAAATGTATTCTCATGGGAAAATGCACGAGCTCAGAATCAGCAATTGCATTGTTCGTCAGGGGGACGGGTTGTTTACAACCTCAAAATATTCATATATTTTATATAAATTCTTGTAAAATTGAAATTAAAGTGATATTTCACAACCACAATAAGAATCTATAATCAGTTTCCCTTCTTTTCGTACTTATCTTGATTTCATATGACTTCTTCTTCTTCATCGCCTTTTCCCATGTGGTATGAGGTCGGCATTGCTATGCTTTATTTTTATTTTCCAGTTCTCTCTCTCTTTAGGGTGTCCTTCCATCTCCAGCCTTTCTCTTTGAGGTCTTCTGCTACCTTGTCCTTCCATCTCATCTTGTGTCGTCCTACCTTCCTCTTTCTGGTCACCTCTAATCTCCCCACTTTTTTACCAACATATTCATCTTTGCTTCTTTCCACATGCCCAAACCACCTCAACCTTCCTTCCTGTATCTTTTTCCCAATCGGGCCCACTTTTGTCGTTCCTCTTATAAAGTCATTTTTCACCCTGTCCTTCCTTGTGACACCATTCATCCACCTCAACATTCTCATTTCGGCCACTTCCATTTTCCTTTCCTGTGCTTTTGTTATAGGCCATGTCTCAGAGCTGTAAAGTAGCGCCGGCCTCACCACAGTCTTATATAACTTCCCTTTTATCTCACAGCTAACTTTTCTGTCACAGAGGACACCGCTCAGCTTTCTCCAGTTCATCCACCCACATGTTATTCTGTGCTGTATTTCCTCATCCAGTCCTCCTTCCCTTTCCACGATCGATCCTAGATATTTAAATTTCCTTATAGATGTCAATTTTTCACCCTGGAGTTCTATAGCTGCACTTTCTTCCTCACTCGTTGACATGTACTCCGTTTTTGTTTGGCTAATCCTCATACCTCTCTCCTCAAGCACATTTCTCCATTTTTCCAGTGTCTTTTCAAGCTTCTCTCATGTTGTTTCGCATAGGACAATATCATCTGCAAACAACATGTTCCATGGTGTATTTCTCCTTACTTTCTCAACCAGCACATCCATTACTACATCAAAAAGGTAAGGACTAAGCGCCGAACCTTGATGTAGCCCAACTGCAACATGGAATCCTTCAGTGGTGCCAACACTTGTTCTCACCTGGGTTTTCGCCCCTTGGTACATTTCTTTCACTAGCCTTACATATTTCTCCGGCACTCCCTTCTTTCTTAAGCACCTCCAAACTTCCTGCCTGGCTGCCCTGTCATACGCCTTCTCCAGGTCGATGAACATCAAATGCAGGCCTACTTGTTTTTCTCTATGCCTTTCCATTAGCTGTCTCAATGAAAATATTGCATCTGTTGTCCCCTTCCCTGGCATAAAGCCAAATTGCTCTTCTCCTATCACTGTTTTCTGCTGTATCCTTCTTTCAATCAATCTCTCCCAAATCTTCATAGTGTGGAACATTAATTTGATACCTCTGTAATTGGCACATTCCTGAACATCTCCCTTTCCTTTATATATTGGTACAAGTATACTATTCCTACATTCCTCGGGTATTCTTTCTTGCTGGGCTATTTTCTTCATGAGATCCCAAAGGGCATCAACTCCTTCCCTCCCTAGACTTTTCCACACTTCTGCTGGTATTTGGTCCACTCCTACCGCTTTTCCATTTTTCATCTTCCTCAGCGCACCTTCCACTTCTGCTTTGCTGATGTCCTGTACCACTCCTTCGCTTACCTCTCTGTCCTCATGGCACCCCTTGGGTTCTCCTCATTCAGTAGTTTGTGGAAATATTCTTTCCACCTACTCCGGATCTTATCATCTTCTCGTAGTACCACTCCTGATGTGTCCTTCATTTGCCTAAATGATGTTATATCTTTCGAGGCTCTATCTCTAGCTTTAGCTATCCTAAGCATCTGTCTTTCGCCATTTTTCTTCTCGATTTCCTCATAAGCTTCCTTTATTGCCTTTGCTTTTGCCCTTGCCACAGCCTTTTTTGCATTTTTCTTTCTCAATTTATATGTATCCATGTCTTCTTGAGACCCTGTCAAATCCCACCTCTTCTTCGCTTCTTTCTTTTCTTTTATCTCTTTCTGAACCTCTTCGTTCCACCACCACGTTTCCTTTTCCTCTGGTGGCCCCTTTCCTGATGTTTTACCCAGAATCTCTTCTCTGGCTTTTCTAATGATATTGCTATTTATTTCCCACCATTCCTGTACCCCTTCTGGTAACCTCAGTTCCTCTAGTACCTTTTCTTTGAATTTGTTTCTTAAGGCTTCCTCCTTCAGTTTCCACCACTTGATTCTTTGCTGTCTTTGGTTTTTGTGTTTTACTTTGGTATCTGCTTTAATATAGCAGTCTGCCACCACTAGTCTATGTTGTTTTGTTAAACTTTCTCCATTTATTACTTTACAATTCCTCATCTCCTGTAGGTATTTCCTCCAACAGAGTATGTAGTCAATCTGGCTCACTCTATCTCCACTCTTGTAGGTAATCAGATGTCCCTCTCCCTTCCTGAAGCATGTGTTGACAATAGTCAAGTCATACGCCACCGCATGTTCCATGATTCTTTCTCCCTCTCCATTCCTCTCTCCAACACTCCATCATCCATGCGCTCTTTCTTCTCCACATTGCCTTCTTCCTACATGCCCATTTAAATCTGCTCCAATAATTACTCTTTCATTTTCAGGTATTTCCATTATTACCTGGTCGAGTTGCCTCCAGAATACGTTCTTTTCTTCCTCCTCACAGCCTGCTTGTGGTGCATAGCCACAGACTATAGTGGTTGAGCCTCGGCCTATCTCAAGCTTGACAAACATAATTCGGTCACTCTTCCGTTCCACCTCATATATTCCTCCCTTTAGTTCTTTGTCAATGATTACTCCGACTCCATTTCTTCCCTTCTCATCCGTCCCACTGTAAATAAGCTTGTATCCTTCTGCTAGTTCTTTCGCTTTATTTCCCTTCCACCTGGTTTCCTGTATGCACAGTATATTCACCTTTCTTCTATTCATTAAATCTACTATCTCACTGCTCTTTCCATTCATCGTCCCAATTCAGCGTGCTAATTCTTATTTTCTGGGTCTCTTTTTTCAATTGGACTAACCTCTTTAGCTGAACCCGTCCTTGGTTTGGTAGCCGATGTCCATTTCTCACACTTTTCGGGGGACATATAACAAAATTCCTGTAAGAATTTCATGTGACTATTCCTTCTAATTTAATTTGCAACCAATAAAATTGAACTTTACTTGTATTTCTTATGAAAATCTATCTGAACGATCTTGGTTCAAACCCTGCCAAGTTATTGAATGAAAAGGTGACATTATGTCCTTCCAGGTCTCAGAGAAATTTATGCAGAGTCTGATGCAAATTGTATGAAAGGTTGGACTCCAATTTCGGACAAACACACAGAATTTCTGCTTTATATTTCTCCTGACTCTGGCATATTGTGTCAGATCTCTGGTATTAGTCTGAACTTGCTTTGGGATTAATTTTGTTTAAAGCTGTGATCTAAATAAATTATTGCAAAATTCCTGTAAGAAAAGAATTGTTAAAACTTGGAAGGTTGTGTTAAAAACTTATTAAGTATTTAAGAATTAATGTTTTTAATGCTGAAATTAATTTTATATGATAGAATGAACATTTTTTACCAAATTTTTAGTATGTATGTCCCTTAGTTCCTCCTCAAAGGGTGGCAGCAATATTCCTTCTAAGCTAGGCATTTAGGCAGATAGCCAATATTTTTAAGTGCTTACCAACCAATATTACCACTATATTATCACCATACCATTATTTGAGAAAGTTGCAATATTTCACCTTTAATTTTCATTAGACATTTTATTGTTGCTTGTTGACAGTTCTAGAAGGGGATTGCACAGTTCATTTTGCTATTTAATAATGGAAAATGTACAGTTTGTAGTTTATATTTTTTGATAGGAATCTTTGCACAGCTCTGTTATCTAAGCATTCATAGTGATTCCTTCCTCCCAGAGATGACAAAAATTAGAGGGAACTATGGTTAGCAGGGCATTAGTTTGTGTATTAAGTAACTTTATTTTGGTGATCACTTAACTTCTATATTTTTATATTACAGTAGATAACCTTCAAAGAATAAAAANTTCAATGGTGTCTCTAACATGCCTCGGGATGATTCTTTCCTCAACCTATAAATTGTCAACTGAGAGCTAGGTCTTTTGAGGCCTCTTTGTATACCTTGGAAACAGTGAGACATTTTTGAAATAGATAAAAATGTTAAAGGCAATTTGCCATTCATAATTTCTCAATTTCTCCCCTTATTGCCTTCATTTTCATATATTTCAGATATCAATTGAATATGCAAAAAATAATGCAACAATTTTAGAAATCTTAGTGGAACCTTGTAAAGAACTACATTGTGTCAAAAATCCAGCAGAAATTCCTTGTAGAATACCAACCATAATTACAAAGATAAGAACAATTTGGTTTAAATCTTCATATTTCCACAAAAGGTTAATTTTTCAGTGATTATTATAAATATATAAAGTCAAATAGAACTTACTAATACAATTATATATTTCTAGGGAAAAGATATATTTAATCTTTAGATCGCTGAACAATTTAGTGTTGAATTTATGCGCAAAACATATCAATTTGAGTAATTTAATGGAGGGCAAAACAAGATCCATCATGTCTGAAGTTGAAGAAAGTAGGAGTGCCTGTTTGAACTTCAAAATGGTTGTTGTAAAGGTTAGTCTAGATTTTATTTAAAATTTACGTTTCATTTAATTCTAATGATCTACAAGACTTAAAAATTCTTCAGTTATCAAAGGCTCTAGATGATCGCAGTAATTTAAAATGGGATTTGAATGAAAGAATCCTATTTAAAGACTGTGATTCTTTTGTTGGAAGATGCAGTGATATAATTGAAATATGTCAGGATATGATTTACTTCGCCAGGTAAATGGATATTATTAATGTCATTACTTAATTTTCAGTTAATAGTCATGATGATTGAAATTTATTCATTAACTTGTATTGCTATAATCTATTAATTTAAGGATGGATGAATCGCAGGATATTGAGAGACCAATGTTTGCAGGATTTTCATGGGAGAAACACGAAAAAATAATCGAGAAGACGGAGGAGCGGTATAGATCAATCTTTCAGAATATTCTTATTCATAAAGATGCTATGCTTGACTGTAGAGAATTAGAATGGGACAAAATTGTGTTGGAGTATGTACATTGTTTTAATATTTTTTAATGTTAAATTTATTTTACATTAAGTACTTACTACCTTTTGCTGTAGTTTTTTATTATTTCCCTTCTCTTTTTCCTTAGCAAATTGTTGATTCAAATTAGTTATTTTTTCTACAGCTGTCTGTCATCATGTACATTAGTTTTCCTTCTTATTTTATTCAAACTCAATATTCTTGCTTGAGTTAGAGATTTATTATGAAATCGTTTGATTCTACTAATAATGTGGTGATTGTCTCATACCTTTTACCATTAGTCATATTTCAGCTCCGTATAAAGTAGTAATTTGTGCTATAATATGGATGTTCTTTTCTTATTTTCTCTATATTTGAAATTCTTCTTTCAATCTCTATATCGTGCATTTCAAGCCATCTTTATTCCAAATAAAGACTCATTGACTTTTAGCAAAGACCAAGGAGCATTATTATTTCCTGTTTTTAAAACCATCCCTCTAGATTTTCTAGAGCATCTTTCAACAGTCAGATATACCTAAATATACCACAACATAAAACAGGGATCTCACCTCTGCTTTTTTGTCTTATTTCTATTACTTTACAAAGTTTACTGCTGTTGTTTGCTCCTTTGCTTGTGATGTAATCTTTCTGTTACAAAAATTAAAATAATTAGGACTGATCTAGTAAATTTAACTAGAAAAACTATATTAGAAATTACAAATTATTCCATATGAAATCCTTGTGAAGTTCTGTATTGGTTAGTGAGTTGTTTGAGCTACACAAGAGCTTGCTGGTGATTGTTTTCTGGTATCCATCAAAATTCTGCATCAACATCTAGGGTCACCATGAAATCATTGAATTACTAATTAGTTACAGTTGAGGAAACGTAAAGTAACCCTCTGTGGCCAAGTCTGGTGAGTACTGATGGTGGCCGTGCAGTATTTTCATTCTGACGATGATGATCATGTGTTTAAAGAATTTGGTAAAGTGTGTTTGAACTCTCTTCATCACTTGCTGATGGGGGATCTGCTGTTATGTTTTTTTATTGAAAAATTAGGTTACCATTTGGAATATCCAGAGTTCTTATTTAATGTTATTAATTCTGTGTTATTAATATTATTATTTAATGTTAATACTTTTCAATGTCCATTTATCTCCTGATAGCAAATTGTTTCAAGCATTGAAAGGGTGCTATAGATTCCCAGAGTAGGAATTTTCCAAAAGAAAATACTTAGAACCCTTCCCTAGGGTTGTGGGAGCTGTAGGAGTTATTTCCAATGAAACTCCTCCTCTGGAGGGTTGAAATTCTCCTCTGTTTGATGTTGACTCTTAATATTGTTGCATGCTGTTAATAGTCTGGAAGGATCGCCAAGAAAGAAAAAAGCACAAAATTTGTTAAAACCATTAGACTCCTTTATTTACAAAGTAGTTACTTTACAGAGAGTCCAATGCTGTGACCTCTCTCTCTGCTGCACCATTCTTCCTCCCCTGTCTGCTCTTCCCCCAAGGACTCCTATATCATGGTCCCCACTTTGTGGTGACCAAAGTATAGATTCCCCGCTTCTCACTAGCATCCTCCTTTTACTCTCTTATCTCTAAGTCAAGAATGTTCCCGAAGCTAGGAGAACTGGTCAAATTGGGCTTGGAGGTGCCACAATATTAAGAAATTTTTAAATTTAAGCACTTTATTTATCTATCTACAATTTAACAATTTTATCTACAATTTAACAATTTTGTTTTTAATATTTTGAGAAAATATTTTCAGGATTGATTTCTGAAAGTTTAATTCTTTACTAATCTAATTAGAAGTATTAGGTCAGTTGTCTGATATTTAGACTGGTTTATGATTATTAGAGTTGAGAGAATCTACAAACTATTTGTGAACTCTTAGTGATTTAATCTATTGCATTCTACAATGAATGTTTAATGTGAAATAGTGTTCCAGATCATGAGCTGGTGACACATACATTGAAGTTGTCAAAAAGTACCATTTCATTAGTTTTTTATAGTTCAACCCTCATCTAGTAATTGATATTTTACCATAGTTATCGAAAAGCTGTGGATGGCATTGAGACAACGATAAAAAATTTAGCTGATACTGTGTTTCAAGATATGGATTGCATCGTTAAGGGAATTGAAGCTCTGTTTAGCTTTTACCAATATTTTGAAAAGCCAAGTATGAAACCATTCTTCATAAAGAAAGTTACAAAAGTGAGTATTAATCAGAAATCTTTCATTTATTTGAAAAGTTTAGAAGCAGTTTGTTTTTGTTTTTCAGTTTTTTTGTGATTGTTCACAAAATTCATGGTGAAATTGTTATTTTGTTTTATTTCATGTATTTGCAAAATTGCTGCACCTTTGAAATTATTTTACTTGAATTTTATCACAATTACTTTATTTTTATGATGAAATGTCAATGAATGACTAATGAAAAATTAGAGAGGTTGTCTGGTTTTTTCTATCATATAAGTTTTGATGTATTTTCATCACTTTTTTCTTGTCCTAATAAATAAAGAAAAAAGTAAAATAATTTGAAAATTTGCTTTTATATTCCTTTGTTCTTAATAAATGATTTGTTTTATATGCAACTAAACAAATTATCTTCTTATAGGTTCTCGATATTTTTAACAATGAGATAATTGAAACAATGTCTCAAATCAACCAAAAGAAGTTGAAATGCCCAAAAAATTTTCCTCAGTCTGCTGGATATGCTTTTCTGTTAAACAATAAAATGGAGATACTGATAGAAGAATATGAAGTAAGTTTTTATTCTAAGTTCAGGTAGAGATTGTTACCATAGTTTATCATTTAATGTTACTATAAATATTACAATATTTATTGCTCTCCTTTGTAGCAATATTCCTCCTAGGCATAAATAATTTTTCCCAATTTTAATTCAATTCAATTCAATTCAATTTTATTCCGCCAAAGACTAAACATTTCTAAACTTTCAGATTGGGCCAATCCAATAATTTTGAATTTCTATTTATACTTATTGGTTAGTTTAGTTCCTTTATGTGAAAATCCTTTGTTTATGGCATGAAAATTTTTCATAGTGGCTGAAAAATCTTCTGAACTTATACATAAATGGTGTACTTTAATGAGGGATTATTTTATATAGATACTTCTTAATGCTTGCTTAGTGCAATTGCCAAATATTATGACTCTCCTTATAACCACTTAGCTATACTCTTCTTAATATGTTCAGTAAATTTAATGAATACAGTAAATTTAATGAATAATATTAAAATGCTGGGTAGATTTTGGATCTGCTTCAGAGATTTCAAAGTGAAAATTTTCAGGTTCTAATGGAAACTCACTGGTTACCATATAATGACTTATTGATCACCATCAAAGAAAATTATGATGCAGTGATTAATATGATAAGAAATCATCAGAAGGAGATTTATGACAAGTGGGTTAGTGAAATTGACATGAATTTTGAACGAAGATTAAATCGACCTGTTATTGCTATTAGCCCAAAAAATCCTGGAAAGCTTGTAGCAAATTATGATAGGTATGTTTTAGAAATATAATTTTTAGGGNTTATAACCTACCAAAGTATGCCTTCATGGTAGTTATGAAAGCATCATTTCTCTATATTTTTAGTTATGAGGATAACATTCTCTAAACTAAATTAAATAAATCATACTAAATAATTACAAAAATTATTTTTACGATTGCTGCAAAACTGCGGTTAGGCTCTATTCCTGGCGGCAGTCAGTTAAATACATACATGAAAATACTCATACTTACCTGGGTCATAACCAGGGTTTTTTCATGCAGAGATGGGGGGATTCAGTGTGAATGCAAAGTTGTCTATATGTTAGTAGTTTGCGGGAAAACTTCTACTCAAAATGTAATAAAAATTGAGATTATATATTCATATATTCATGTATAACCTGTAAGTCGCCTGTGGCTTATGCAGGTATCTATTGGGTGATGGCAGATGCCGGTTTGACCTCTAGATAGAGAAGTTACCTGTGAATCGAGTGAGTTTGCTCAACTAATAGAGAGTTGTGGCCAGTAAGTGGTGAATTCTGGGGATTTTGGATTTAGTTGATCCATTCATGGGAAATATGGCCTTTAAGTACTACAAGGTACTATGAAGGCACCATGACTTAAGTAATGCTACTTAATATGCAGCCTTTAACCTGAAGACTTTTACAGTATATTGTGAAAGCAATAAATTAAGTCAAAGAAAAGAAAAAGGAGGGGTATGGAGGAAATTAGAAACAATTAGCATGCTACAGCTTGCAGACAATATGGTGGTACTTGCTTAAAAGGACTTAACAAGAATCCTGTACTCAATGGAAAAAGAACATGAGGAAGCAAAAGTGCAAAATAATTTTAAAATAGAACAAAAGGGATGGTTTGTAGCTGTAACAGGGAGTAAAACATTTAGGTAGAACTAGGAATGAATACAGTCGAATTGGTTGAAGGATTCTACCATTTAGGTAGCTTGGTCACCTGCAATGGAAGATGCGAGAGTGGAATGGTATGAACAGTACCCATGCAAATAGAGCAATCTACCAGAAAAAAAGTTGCTATCAGCAAAAAAAATTAGACTTGGATTAATGGAGGAAGGTCATAAAAACCTATATATGTAATTTCCTTTTGTATGGTTGTGAAAAATGGACTGTAATGGCTGCAGAGAAATGAAGATTTATTTATTCGTTCTTACGGGATGAACCCCTTTACATAGTAAAATACATATAATTACACATTAGTTAAAAAAATAGAGATAGTATAATTATAATAATGATAATAGGGAAAATATATGAAAATTACAAAAGTACAAAGTATTACAAAGATTACAATAATCTTTTATCATTATGAAGGGATATCAATAGAATTTTGAAAATCAAAAAGTACAAAAGAAATCTCTCTGATAGGAAGATACTCAAGAAAATTTAAATATAATGATCATAATAAATAAATTAAAAGTTCTAGATACAATTATAGTAGCAACAACAATTACGACAATAGATTTTATGGCTTTTTTAAAAGAGGTTAAATTCAAGGCAAAAAATCTTCAGGAAGTTCATTTGCAGTTCGAATAATTCTGACAATGGGACTGTTGTACATATAATTAGTTCTATAAAGACCTTTGTAAAACAGGCCTTTTTTCCTTGTGTTATAA
Organism: Ladona fulva; assembly: GCA_000376725.2. Taxonomy (NCBI): domain Eukaryota; kingdom Metazoa; phylum Arthropoda; class Insecta; order Odonata; family Libellulidae; genus Ladona; species Ladona fulva. The sequence goes on along the minus strand of KZ308942.1, from coordinate 59,255 downwards.
GTACATGTGGAAATAGGTATCAATTCAAGTAACTCAGGGCAAGATAGGTAATTGTTTAATAATTTATTTAAGAAGAGTAGATCAAAATGTTGCTGCCTTGAAGAAAGATTAGATGCAATGTAGATGTGAAGAATTATGAAAATTAAATAGAATAAACTAGTAACTAATGAAGAATCCATTTGAAGAGTAAACAAACAAAAAGCCTATGGAAAGCATTAAAAAGAAGGAAGATGGAAATGAATGGGTTAGGAACTAAAGTCTGATGAGGAGAGTTTTGAGTGGAATTGCAGAAGGGAGGAATTACAAAGAAAGACCAAGGCCAAATTAAAGAGGCAGTTAACAGATAGTATAAAGGTTAGGATTATGAGAGGATGAAGTGATTGGTGTGGAACAAGATGTATTAGAAAGCTGCAACCAACCAATCTTGAAATTGCTAACACGTTATTAGTAAATGTATTGAGTTTGTAAAATTGGTATTCATTCCAAAGTACGGAGGTAGCTGCAGAAATCATGAAGCAAAATATTGAAGAATAAATTATCTTCATGCAAATATAATGATAAAAATAATTCTTCACTGAAAATGGATGTATGAAGACCTAGTGTTTGTTAAATTCACGGCCATTTGACTAATATGCAGCATGCTGATAATATTAATATTTCTTACATTTCTTGTTTAGGAAACATATTTCATAGTTTTATATCATGTATATACACATGATATAAAACTATAAAATTTCATTGAAGTACCTTATATTGGTAAGAATCTTTTCTTTTGCTATCTACTATGTATCTGCTTTAAGGAGTACTGTTTCTAAATAGGTTTGCTGTATGAGTATATTTTCTGTAGTATTTATTCTCATAGATTATGTTAATATAAGTTATCATTGTTAGAGTTCACCAATTTAGTAATTGTTATAATACTTATATGTTATGCATATCCTGTAATAACTTCTGTTATAGGTCTTTCATTAACTATTGTATGATAAAATTTCTTCTTGCAGGTATCTAACAAATCTCTTTACTGAAATAAAATATTGGAATCTGATTAAATATAAAATTTCACAACCATTGAAGGATATTTACAGCATTCGTAAAGAGCATAGAAAGCTGATCAAGTTTGTGACTACATTTACTTCTGATTATAATCTTCTTTGTTCTGGTAAATGGTATTTTTGGATGTTGATGAACTCTCTCAACCCAGAGTGCAATTTCTCACTTATATTGTAGTTCTAACATACTCCCTCTTATTCTGTAGTTCTAACAGACTCTGAGCTAATTCTATTCAAAGAGTTAATACTGCCAATTGATGATAAAATTTATCCAGCTTTAACATCATTGACATGGATGTCACCTAATATAGAACAGTTCATAACTGGATGCCGTAATGATACTGTATTTGTAAGTATGAGTTAAACATTTTTAACATTTAAAACATTTCTTTGCTTACCATCTACCAATTACCCTGCAATACTGAACCTCTCTTATTGAGATATACTAACAGACTGAACCAAGTAGTTCTATTTTGAGAAGATTTCCCATAATTGAATTCCTTATAACCTACCAAAGTATGCCTTCATGGTAGTTATGAAAGCATCATTTCTCTATATTTTTAGTTATGAGGATAACATTCTCTAAACTAAATTAAATAAATCATACTAAATAATTACAAAAATTATTTTTACGATTGCTGCAAAACTGCGGTTAGGCTCTATTCCTGGCGGCAGTCAGTTAAATACATACATGAAAATACTCATACTTACCTGGGTCATAACCAGGGTTTTTTCATGCAGAGATGGGGGGATTCAGTGTGAATGCAAAGTTGTCTATATGTTAGTAGTTTGCGGGAAAACTTCTACTCAAAATGTAATAAAAATTGAGATTATATATTCATATATTCATGTATAACCTGTAAGTCGCCTGTGGCTTATGCAACTTTAAATATATATATTCTTTTGTATTTTGATGAATTAACATTTTATCCCAATGTTTAGAGGGATTTTAGTTTTCAATGGTGTCTCTAACATGCCTCGGGATGATTCTTTCCTCAACCTATAAATTGTCAACTGAGAGCTAGGTCTTTTGAGGCCTCTTTGTATACCTTGGAAACAGTGAGACATTTTTGAAATAGATAAAAATGTTAAAGGCAATTTGCCATTCATAATTTCTCAATTTCTCCCCTTATTGCCTTCATTTTCATTTGGACATAGTGGTCACACAGTGGTAAACTCTACAGCAGACTTATCACAACAGCACTTCTATACTCAGAGAAATCCAAAGTTAAACTGTACAAATAGTTTAGTATATACTATTAGTATAATTTCTAGTTTAACTAGTGACTAAACTAATAGTATATACCATTAGTATAGTTACTAGTTATTCTAGTTTAACACTAATTTGTAACTGTGTATTGTGATACAAATGCAAAACAGGAACAGTAGTGAATATATTTTTTGTTTAGCAATAATAACTGCTAAATTGATTATTTAAGTGAAAATATATATTTGTTTTGTAAATTCTAATAATTTTAATATGATTTCTATTTCTTCAGCTAAAAGATTCTATAAAGCTGTATAAGAAAGCAAATGCAAATTTGAGGAAACTTTGCCACCAAATTGGAAAATTTATGCTATTTAATTTAGACTGTGATTATCACCATTCTTATGATGAACTTCTTGAGAAACAGAAAGAGTACAGGTAATTAAAAATCTTGTTTAATATTATTCAAAGAGTTCGTTAGCGTGTATGTTTTGTTAAATCTCAAGAACTAGGAGTTACAAAACTTTCATGGTTCGCACAATATTAAAAGTCATTGCCAAGCAGATTATATGCTACTTTTCATGTATCTAATGGTTTATGGCTCTAAGTAGTGTTAATTTTAGAGCTCCAATTTCCACAGAGCTGTTGCTTACATTTCAGTTTTATAAAATATTCTCAATTATTACATAGATGCATACTTAGCCCTTTCACTGCTGGTGAATGTTTTGTAAAATTGCAAATTTTAAAATGATGTGACTGCCACATGAAATGTGTGTCATGAGGTGTACTGCTACAAGTCTAAAGTAGGAAAATTCTGGTGCCACTTGGTAAATTATCTTAAGAGCAGATTTAGCCTGCTGAATGCATTCTACATTAGGCATGCATCAAATGTGTCATACAAACAATGCCATGTGGTGGTGGCTGGTTTTATAAGGGTTAATTATAATTAATGGTTGTTGACAGATTTGTTGACACGTTTTGTTTTTACATCAATTTCTAGTCTCAACCACCTTTTCTTTGAATGTTTTTGTACATTGCATTGTTTATTTGAATGCACTCCTATGACTTATCAATAAAATTATCCTTTGTTATAGGGATGAAATTTTGAATGAAGTACTTTTACTCTATAGACAAGCACCAATGCACCTTGATGCTGTCAATAAGATATTTGAAGGGCATATTTCCAAAGTAAGTTTATAAAGAAAATGTTTATCTTCATGGGATTTTTGCTTAATTTTATTTATCAATCCAATAATATTTCATTAAACAGATGACCAAGTATTGGACTGATTACTTGGATGAAATTGAGAGTATGTTTGAGAAAAGTTTTAAAAATTTGACTTATTTATCAATGGAATATTTTGTGAACAGCTTGATGGGAATCAAGAAAAGTTATCCCAAGCTTATTTTCAAAGCCAAACTGTTTTTGGACGATAAGAGGGTAAGAAAAAAAGTCATTAAAAATAAGTACATATTTCTGACAAATTTTCTTCATATAATATTATAATATGTTAGTAAAATTTCTCAAAAAGACTACATAAATTTGTTGTACAATTAAGCATTTTAAAGCATTAAAAAGAAGGAAGATGGAAATGAATGGGTTAGGAACTAAAGTCTGATGAGGAGAGTTTTGAGTGGAATTGCAGAAGGGAGGAATTACAAAGAAAGACCAAGGCCAAATNTATATTATAATTCTAATGTTATTTGATGGTATTACTTTGATTATTTATGGCATGATATTATTTGTTAATTACACTGTGGATTTATTTTAGATATTTTGACTTTCTATCTCTCGTGATATCCCACTGCTAGACAACAAAAATAATTCAATGCACAGTTTTTGTGGATTCTCCAGAATTCTAATTTTCCAGATCCACCCTGACCGACGCAAAATATCTGAGACTTTCCCCAAATTTAAACATCATTTACTAATGCATTTCATAAAAAGCTCCTTATATTCTGGTTCTAAGTATGTAAATACTTTGAACATTTTTATTCCAACTCATTTGATGTACTTACTCAGTTGATTTCTTTTGGTAAATGATATGTAATCATGAATATATTAATTGTATTATTACAACATATATCATTATGAATGCATTGTTATTACTTGTGACAAAATACTCAGAAATATGATGCAAAATATTTTAGTATACCACTTTTACATTTCATCCTAATAGTAGAATGGCATGTTTTTAAAAATGTCAACTTGCTGAACAGATGTTGAAAATTTCGAATCTCAATATATACTTATAAATGCTCCCTATAATCTAATAATAATATAAGGATATAATCTCTTGTCAACTTATGGCATGATCAATATGTAGTACCTTTCTGTCTTATAATTTTTTGTACTTAGGTAAAAAATAATAAGGGAATGCCTCTCCAAAGGTCTTCAAGCACATAATTATACTTTCTCTGCACAATTTAAGTTGCACATTTGAAATTGTGGCTCCCAGATAGCCAAGTGGGCAATGCGTTTGACTCTTGAGAAAGCGGTCCCAGGTTCAATTCCCGGTGGGGGCTTATGTGCAAAATGACCTTAGCTGTCGAAGCACTTTTAACAATACTACTACTATTTGAAATGGTTATGACAGAAACGTCTTCCACCATGGATATCTTTTACTATCTCTTGCTAGCAATTAGATCATATTTTCATTATATGGAAAAAAGTATTGAGTAGAAAATAAAATGAAGGCTGAATAGTTGTAGACTCCATCCTGTTACAGTTGGGACACTAATTAAATTGAATAAAACTTTTGAGAGTTATTATGAAGGGAAAGAGTGAAATGATACCTGTAGCTTAGGAGCCAAAGTTATTTGTAAGTTTGGAAATTGCATTTTTAGAATGGCATATTCCTTGAAGATTAGGTGGGTCTACTTTCAATTTTGCATAATTTGATCTTCCTCCTTCTTATGGGATGTTTCAGTGATTTTATATGTAATTAAAACATTCTTGAAAACTGCATGACAAAACTTATGTTAATTCCAGTGGTCATACTGAAAAAATATCAAATGGAAATTCTTTTAAATTGCTTGTATAACATGTTCAACCATAATAATTAAACTAAAACCTTGATTGCAAGATGAGAAAGAATTATCATGATAAGTATTAAGCAAACCATATGAACCTTAGGTGATGAAATTCAATAAATCTCTTGAATAAGCTATATTAATTAGAAAAAGCTAATGAAATTTCCATCAGTTTGGAATCACAAACGCACTACTCTAGAGATACTACATGAATTAATTTTTTATACCAAAATCAAAGTAATATCTTTTGCCCAAAGCTAAACAGTGCCAATGCAAAAATGTCTTACTAACCTATCCTTGGAATTCACAACATGCCATACACTAACTTCAAACCTCTCACTCGAAAATGTAGGACAAATTTCACACATACATATGACCTAACTAGATTGTATGCATTTAAATTCAGTCAAATTTTCTTAGTGTTGGAAAAGATGTTCTGTTTGTGCTCAAATAATTTAGAGTAAATATTTTAACATTGATTGCTTTTATGGTTTTTGATTATTAAGAATGTTTTAGCTTAATTTAGCCTATCTCATGATTATCTAGCTCAAGAACTGTTTGTTAATAACTTATGTACCCCTGTTACAACTGATTAAAATATGATTTGGAGAAAAATAGTCATTAGCTATACAGTAACTGCAGTCATGGTGTACCATCGCTACATAGTCAGTAGGATTACCATATGGTGCTGTTTGGGGGCAATCCCATTATGCCACTTGTTTATATAAATTATATAAGTGAGCTTTTGGAATTATTTCTGGAGCCAGATAAATAGACAGCTGTAGGGATTTATTCATCTACCTCAATATTCTTCCTCTTCAATGTGTAAATATATTCTATACATTGTTATTTTTGAAAGAAAATGGTGAATTCTTTAACACATAACTGAACTGTGACTTACATGGCCACCACATGAGAAACATTCTAAATATAAATTTATGTACAAATCTTGTGAAGGTCTACAATCAAGGTCCATCACATGTTGGAAGTATTCTTTATAATAAACTTCCCAAACATCAAAATTGTGCCGATTTTCAGTCGCCCATTGACAAGTAGCCAATTATCAAGTAGCTGACAAAAGTTCTATGAAAAAAAGTCCTACGGCCAAAAGTCCTACGACCTACAGACCTTCGACCTACAGGCCTTCGACCTACAGGCCTTCGACCTACAGGCCTTCGACCTACAGACCTTCGACCTACAGACCTTCGACCTACAGGCCTTCGACCTACAGGCCTCGCTTCAGGTTTCTTCTTTTTATACCCAGCGAGTATGGATACCTGATGGAGGCTTGAACTAGCTCCTGCCACTGACAGTTCCGATGATTTCCAGAAAGGTTATTGGCCACCTTTTGATTCCCCCGAATTTCTATTATCCTCTGTTTTGAGCATTCGGCTAATTCCTCTGTGAGGGAAGACCCACCGGAGTTTGAGCTGGATGCTCTGAGGGGAGAGACATCAGTGTGCAACGCGAGTCACCTTGAAGAGTTATCAAGGCATTTGTGTTAAGACCAAGAAGTTATTGGCAAATGTATTTTTCAGTTAAGTTGTTTGATATTCCAACCTTTTGTTAATGGACCATATCGCATATTATCATATTAATCTGTGTAATTATCAGGACCAGTCCGAATTGTTTATATTATAATTCTAATGTTATTTGATGGTATTACTTTGATTATTTATGGCATGATATTATTTGTTAATTACACTGTGGATTTATTTTAGATATTTTGACTTTCTATCTCTCGTGATATCCCACTGCTAGACAACAAAAATAATTCAATGCACAGTTTTTGTGGATTCTCCAGAATTCTAATTTTCCAGATCCACCCTGACCGACGCAAAATATCTGAGACTTTCCCCAAATTTAAACATCATTTACTAATGCATTTCATAAAAAGCTCCTTATATTCTGGTTCTAAGTATGTAAATACTTTGAACATTTTTATTCCAACTCATTTGATGTACTTACTCAGTTGATTTCTTTTGGTAAATGATATGTAATCATGAATATATTAATTGTATTATTACAACATATATCATTATGAATGCATTGTTATTACTTTATTTATTCATTATGAATGTTTTTACATAACTTGGTAATTGACTATGCTTATACTTGACTTTTACATGCCCTGGGATGTAATAAGATTACTATTATTAGAGCGATTATATGCATAGAAAGTAATTTTATTTCAGATATATTTGGAGCCCTCATTGGATTGTATTCATGAGAAGTTGACTTCAGTGATGCAAGATATTATTAAAAGCCTTGAAGTAATTCCAAGATTAATAACAAAATACCATAAAATTAAAAAATTCAAACTTCCCATATTTGTCGAAATAGAAATTGATTCACAATGGGCTCAGTTAGGAACAAAATTAGTTACTGGTATGCATAATAATTTACTTAATTAATGTTAAGTTAATTAAAGTCAGTTATAATATATCTGAGGAGGAATTGTTGAATAAAACACAGTTTTGAACAACAAAGAAAAATTATGTTTTCATGATGTCATCAAGATTCCACTAAGTGACGNTATATCAAGATATATATTTATAAGTTCTTATGTTCTCTATATCTTGATATAATCAGTTAGTTTTAATATTGTTGAAATTTCAGAAATTGAAAAGATTCTTAGCCTGACAGAGGAGTATATCAATTCATTGGTGCCTTTCAGTGAAATGTGGCAAGTGGATAAAGATATTTTCATGATAAATTATGAGAAAGCAGACCCTTCACTGGAAGTAATGGTATTTGACATTCAAAGGTATCCATGACTTGCATTTAATTGTTAAATCTTTACTTATTACATTCTGCTGAACATAGAATTTATTTATTATTGCTGTAATCTATGTTGGTTTTATTTTTAACAGATTAGAAATCTTTCCCTTTAATGTTTATTTTAAGAATAAATTTTAATTGAAATGCTTTTAATTACAGGTTTCTGGAGTTTGGAGCAAATTTAGAAACCATTAGCACTGAAACTACAATTTCATTCCTTGACATTGATTCTCTTGGAGTGAAAGAGGCACTCTGTGCTCACTGCAAAGATTGGCAAAATAGGTTTTTTGAATGTCTTACCAAGATGACGTATAAGAGATTGAAAGTTGTGGATGAAAATTTGGATAATCTGGGGCAGAAGTAATTTCATTTTTATTTATAATATGTTTAACTCCTTTATATGTGTTATTTTGTCTATCATATTACATAAACATGTATGGAGTACATGTATATGTACATATAAACGAATCCATCATAGACTTTTGCTTTTCTCAAAAATCATGGAACTATGTAATAGATGAAAGCAATGGACCATTGACAAAACCCTGAATTATTTACTCAATATAACTGGGTCAGAGACTTTGTCTGTGTTTAAAAGACATTAAATTAAGGAATGAGAGGGTTTTGTCATAGGAAATACAGATTGCTTGGTTCCTTCATCTGAAAGCAACTAATCTTTAAAACTATGTTGGTATTTATTCATTGCTCTGATGTGCACAGAAAAACATGGTGACAAAACATTTTTTATGTGTGATGTGTGTGTAAATGTATATACATATACACATTACAGCAAAAAATTTCATTTCAGCCTAAAATTTGAAGCAGCCAACCTTGAAGAAGTGGAGAAGATAAGGAAAGATTTAAAGGAAGCATTGAGGGAAATAAAGTTATTGGAATCTAAATTTCCTGAAATATATGGGCATTTTGATGCTATGAGTAAGTAGTGATCTTCTGTTATGGCATTGTACTCTTAACCCTTTCGAGACTGTTGTCGCCTATAGGCGACGGTGAATTTCCTTCTCCAAAACACTGTTGTCGCCATAGGGCGACGGAGATTTTCCTATGCAAAACACCTACTGTCACCTATTGGCGACGCAGGTATATATCGTGTTCGGATGCAGATGAAGAGGATTAAGTTATAATATTCTTTCCTTTCTGACCCTTAAGAAGGGAACTTCAGACCTTTTTCTTTACACCACAGTGAGGAAACCCGGCCGTCGGGGTAATTTATTGCCCCTTTCCCAGCATGGCGCCGCGGCAAACTAAATATTATTGCAGTCGTTTTGCTAAATATTTATTTATAGCTTTAATTGTAAATATTACCTTGGAAATTAAAATATTGTAGTTTTCTGTCAATGTACAACTTTTAAACGAAATTCTACTGTCATTATTAAGGAATTTAGTATACTACCATATAAGGATAATATTTTAATCATTCTCAAATGAATGCAACTAATACTTCTCATCCTTCTTTTTCATCCGGGCTTTGAACCGGCATTGGAGAAGTTAAAAATCGTTTCTAGTCAATATCTCCAATATCAAATCCTCAAATAATGACTTGTTTTTCGACATGGTTAAAAAAAAACCGCGACTCCCAGGTTCGATGCCGAATCTACGTGAGAACACTCAGCGATTGGAAGGAAAACTGTAGTGCTGCTTGGACAAAACCACAGACTAAAGTGAGAGCAAAATTCTCGAATAGTATAAAGAGGAAATAGCAAAGGAAAGGGTAGAAAACAACTAGTGTGCATGTTCTAGGAAAAAGAATTGCTTCGCAACCTTTGAAGAGCAATACAAAGAATCGCAACCTGAATGGCAGGTGGGGAACTTTCCACTTTCTAAGAAATGAGGAAGTATTTAGAATAGGAAAACCCTGGAAACAGATAAGTATCCGTTTCTTGAATGCATCTGAATTTGCACAGTGGGGAGGAAGAAATAAGACAAAAATTCCAGTATGTGCACCGCAAAGTTGGATATCGGCGACCCCCTCCAAGGACGGGAATCCCAGTTGTGTTCTCTGGCTGTTATTCGGTTTTCCCGATTTACCTAGCATGACAGGTTTCACGGGAAAGTTCATAGACCACACTGCATTCCGATGCTTCCCTTTATCTTTGGAATTTTCAAAGAGACCTTCCTATCGTTCATGGGGTATAGTAACCGACTTTGATGTTTTCCGGAAGGGGGTTTTCCAACCTGTATGAAATTTTTTCAAGGTATGGTATACTCCTCCATGAGATCTTTGGATTTTCCATAGATGTAAGTCCCGGAGATAATTTTAATATAAGTCGGTTTTTTCAGTTCCCTCTTCCAAATATTGTCTATCATACTAATTCGATAATTATTCTATAACGTGATTTTTTTATTATATTGACTTCTTTTACATAATTCTTGTAAACAGTATTCAGTTAATTCCTCGAAGAGCGCATTCTAGGCCTTCTAATGGAGTAAGCCTTTTCTACACGTATCCATCGATAGAATAAATGATTTAAAAACAATACTGTGTCTTGCATCTGCTTGAGTAAGCTAATAAATTACAAAGATGTAATGTATTAGAAAACTCAGAGGGAATCCAAGATATATCATTACCATTTAGGCGGAATAGTATATACCTTACTATTAAAGGTAGAATTTCGTTTAAAAGTTGTACATAATCAGCAAGACACGAGATTTTTATATTCGAGGTAATTTTTTCAATTACTACTATAAATAAATATTTGGAAAAATGACTGCATTATTATCAGTGTGCCGCGACCCCATGCTGTGAAAACGGAGGTTAATTACCGAGGGACAGTATTTCCCAATTGCGGTTGCCGAGGAAAGGACACAGAGCCCTGCTAAGAAGGATCCAAAAGGGTTCAAGTTTATACCTGGCATCCAGAGAGAAGAAAACTTGCCCCGTATCCTGGAGAAGTTTTTCCTCCGAATGCCTTCGTAGCCTAAGAACGATTTTAGGAGAATACAGCCGTCTTGAAAGGGTTAATCTGTCTTCTATACTAAGTTCAATGCTTTGGTGTTACAAAAATACTCTATACTTAGCAAATATTTTGTGAAATTGTATCCAAATAAGAAAAATTTGAAGTTGTGGTCATATTTATGTCTTCATGTATTGTAAATTGTGATGGCTATTGATGTATTGTTTTTGCAGTGGGTATAATCAAACTAAATCTTCATACTTTGACTTCATGCTCTGTTTAAAAGGAATGAATCAAGAAATTGATCACAGATGTAATATTGAAAAGTTTTTTAAAAATTATGTACATCACTATCAGAGTATTCTCCTCATATGTGCACCTTTCCCTCAGTCTCTTCTGTAGTAATTTAGAAATTTCAAATTTTGATTCCTTTGCTATAGAAAAATACAAACTGCCAGTAGATCCAGAAATGAAGGCTGTATTAGATGCTTTAACTGAAAAAGCATACCAGGTATCCATTAAAGTGGCTAGAGCTGAGGAATCATTGGACAAAAGAACAGTTAAGTTTATGTTTCCTTAATTTTCTTTGGCCATGAATAATATGTAATATTAAATCTTTAAGATAAAGATTAGATAGCACATACTCCTTTCATTGTTCAAATTTATTTTCAAACAATTCCGTAAGTAAAGTTTTGATTCTCATGCACTTAATTATTTCAACATATTCTTGAAATTAGGAGGAACTTCATAAGGCTATTGAAGATGAAGTACATAAAATAGAAATTGAAGCTTCTGACCTCTTGACTGAATTTTTTAAAAATGGACCATACACTTCAGAATGGGAAGCTACAGGTATATCTTTATGAAAATGCAGCCAACTTTTGTCTTTCATCTTATTTTAATTATTTATTATGCTTATTTTCAGATTCGCTCAACTTTATTAATAATGTGAAATCAAAATGTGTTGATATAAAGGAAAAAGCTGCAAAACTTCGAGGAGATCTCGAGAAATTCAGTATCATTCCACCATCTTTGGCAGAACTGGAGATTATTGATAAGGTGCATTTAATTATTTCAGTATTTTATTGAATGAAATTTTGTTGTTTTTACATTTCATTTTCTAAAACATAAAATTTTTTATAGGAAATTAATATTTTAGAGTTAGTTTGGGAAGTTATTTTGGAAACAGATCAAAATTGGAGAAAACACACCTCAGAACCGTTCAGAGATTTGAAAGGAGATGACTTTGAGTCCAAGGTAACGTTGAGAGAGAGTCCTATTCATTGGCCTCATTTTTTTATCCAGTAAATTTAAGTCGAGTTTGTTCTTCTGAATGCAGGTGAACACTTCTCACAGAAAAATTGTTAGACTTCATCATGAACTGAAGGAAAAGCAGTGGCAAATATTGGATTGGATGAAGGAAAGGGTCAGCAAGATGAAGTATAATCTACCTGTTATACAAGCTCTTGTGAATCCCTGCTTACGTGATCGCCATTGGATTAAAATAAAAGATGTTGTACAAATGTGAGTATATTCATGTAAAAATTCCAATGGAAACATTTAGTATACATATCATGAAACCAGATTTGTAGGTATGAATAGCAAGGTTGCTCAGTTAATTTAGTTGGGAAGCTAGAAGTTCTAAGGAAAATGTTTTGCTATGTAATTGGTCAAATATTGTGCTAAAGGAGCTTTTATTATCTTAGTCAAAGAAGGAAAATGAAAAGTTCTTTGTTGAATTCTCTTTTCACTTTCTTATAATACTCAAGGATTTTCTCCCGTTCATTGTGAATGAAAAGTTGGAAATTTCATCTAATTTTAAGATATCTATTAATAACTCATTACCATTTCTTCATTCTCAAATTTTATAATCAAAATACCACAAAAGATGGTAAGTTGTCTATTTTTTATAAACTAAGAATAAATTCAAGTTGTTAACCCTTTAGAAACGGGAGTGATTTATATGGAACTGTCCATCTTGGTGGCTGGTTTTTAAATTGCACTGGTAATTTTTACAGCTCTATCTTCAAAAATTTTAGTAATTCTTCTAAATATGTTAGAAGAATGAAATTTTGAATTCTATTTCTTCATAGCTTTCTTCATTCAGAATATTCAAAATAAAATTCAAAACAAAATATCCTTCTATAATTTTTAGTTAGTAAATGTTAAATATTGAAGATTAGGTTTTCTTTAGATTTCCAAATCTATTATTTTAAAAATAGCACTCTGTGTAAAGAAGTTCTTTCAATTTTAAATGCTTGAGATCTCCATGTGGGATAAGCAAGCTTTACTAACATTCTCATAATCCTCTCGATTAGCATTTTTTCTTTTTTATAAACTTTGACTAAGAGCTAGAGGCTATAAACTCTTATCAACATTATAATGAGATAAGTGCTTTACAACAGATGAGTTATCACAATAAATGTTATGCCTTGCCTTTCAACATGGAAAAATGAACTTTACTTCTCAAGTCTCAAAAAGAACTGAAATTGTATCATTTAATACTATATAATAATATTATCTTCTGCAAAAATTTTTAAATACCTCATGGGAGAAATTTATGGACTTTACTCTTTACATTCAAGTTGAACTCAAATTTAAAATTTTCTATTTTGTACTTCTTAGAATATCTATTGGTACAACTTTGATGTTTATTTATCAAATTTTTTCATTTACAGAGATTTTGACCAAAAATCTGATGAATTTTCTGTGAATTCAGTCGAGGAATATAAACTAATAAAATTTTATGACCAGATAAGTGATATATCAAATTCTGCCACATTTGAAATGAATATTGAAATGGTAAGTAAATGTCTACAAAATGCATCCCCCAAATTCATATGGTTTTATCATATATAGAGTATATAACGTTTTATAGAATATATAACTTTTTTCAACATTTAAATAGATGAGCTGCTGAAAAAAATAAAAACTACTACTGTACTAGCTCCCCTTTCCTAAAATGAAAGAAAACTTGAAGAAAGTACTAAAAGTTTTTGTTTAAATGGCATTTATTCTTAATACTTATCAAAATCTACTTATTATGTTCCTAAGAAGAGTAAAATGAGAGAAATTCGGTTATGAAAGATTGAAATCATATGTATATTGTACAAAATTGTAAATGCAGCTGACTGAGTCTTATTTTATCTGTAGAACCCAATTAAACCCAAAATAGAACCTAAAACTTCTTTTAAAACTGCTGTAAATAAGATTGGTAATAAGTAGCTTATATATAGATAGCCATTTCAAATGCCATTTCCAATTTGGAAGTCATCAGTTTCTTTTCAGTATCGCAAGGGCTGTGGCACCATTATTACTGCTTCAGATGAGACATGTTCTGCATCCACTATTTGGCTATCTAGAGCTTCTAGTGTGGAAGTGGTACTTAGATAAAATCTTCTGCATAATACATAATGAAAAGCATTCCATAATTGCTATTTTGCTGATAATTTTTTTCAGTGTGAGAATGTGGCTCATAGTACTGTAGCTTTTTTCAGGACAAAACTTTTTAATTTCAACAGAACTAGGAAAGTTGAGCATTCAATTCTGAAAGCAAATGATTTACTGTTAAAATTATATTATTTTACCATATTGCCTAAAATGGTATGTATGGAATTTTAAGTAATCTTCAGAGAAAGTATCTCATATAATGATGAAATTGTTACGAAGCAATGCTTTCTGACAATCCAGTATTTTAATAACGTTGAAATAGATGAATTATACTCCTGAATTTATGAAACTTTAACCTTTTCTTTCAGGGATTAAGATCAATCAGAAGTTCATGGGATGATATAAATCTAAATATGGAACCACATAAAATAGTTGGAATTTATAGACTAAAAGCAATTGATGATATCTTTAATGCTATCGAAGAAAATCAAGTCTCATTAGCAGCTATGAAATCTACCAGGTATGTATAATTTCATATATTAGTGAAATTAAAGGATACATCTGTTCATATCAGTTGGTAATCGTGTAATGGAGCCACTGTATCTACTCTGTGTACTACTGAAGCCACTGTATGTAAGTATTAGTGTAGTTTAGTTCCAATATGTTATCTTTCTTACTACTACTACTTTCTACTTTCTACCCATCTACAATGGCTGGCTTTTAAATGAAAACCAGCTTAACTGTAATTATTTCTGATCTTCATTTCAAAATCTAATTTTGTCATTTTTACATCATTACAAGTCCATTATCTCTTTATTCTTGTAATACTGAGAGTCCATAACTAGAATTTATGCCATCTTTAGTTTCAAAGATTGGAGAATGGTATCTAATCCTGTAGTTTTTGAGAACTAATGTTGCAACATAGATATAGTTTCTTCTTTAACTTGTGGAGAGTTTGAAGTTTTGGAGATGTGGAGATCTTGAAGTAACTTTAAATAGATCAAATTGCAGATGTAAGTTATTAGTATTGGCTATAGTGCACTTGGCTATCAAATAGGGTACTAATCAGATATCTGCAATTTAGTATGTGAAAATTAAACAGGAAAGACTGAGTGTCTATTCATTTAGTTTGTTATAGTTGTTGTAAGATAGAGGTTGTAGCTTATCAGCAAATCATTCAGCTCAGATTCATTTTATAATGATACATGGAGTTGATTATTATATTTAAGTAAAACATAAATAGGTCTAGTGATTGATCTATATTCTTTTTTCCAAACAAGTATGTGATTGATAACTTTTAATAAGAATAATTTTAATCACCTAATCTTCATTAAAGCTCCTCATATTTTTTGTCATTGTATTCCTTCACACATAAGTGTTCTATTTTTTGGTAGGTTCATGTGCTCTAATATTCCCTACACAATGCTATTTCTTTTGCTTCCAAGTAACATTTCATTCCTACTGTTAGGGTTCCCATTTGTCCCATCACTTCTGGGACTGGCCTCCTTTTTATGCAAATGTCCCAAGTTAATTTTATAAGTCCCCCTCTATTAGTATTCTTCTGAAGATCTCCATGTGGGATAAGCAAGCTTTACTAACATTCTCATAATCCTCTCGATTAGCATTTTTTCTTTTTTATAAACTTTGACTAAGAGCTAGAGGCTATAAACTCTTATCAACATTATAATGAGATAAGTGCTTTACAACAGATGAGTTATCACAATAAATGTTATGCCTTGCCTTTCAACATGGAAAAATGAACTTTACTTCTCAAGTCTCAAAAAGAACTGAAATTGTATCATTTAATACTATATAATAATATTATCTTCTGNAATATTATAAATAATATACTTACCTATAATAATTAACAGTAATAATGGTAATGTTCTATTTTCCCAAGCTTCTATTATAACGAGTACAACACTAACTTACTTGATCAGAACTTTGAGTTTTACAGTTGTAGTTGTTTTCTAACAGTATATTGTCAAAACAAAATTGAAGTATTAATGATAATATGAGAAGAGAATTTCCCTTCGTTAAGGTGAAAATAAAAATGTGGGATTTACTTTATGTACTTTATGTAATTTTGCATTTTACATGGTGGTTGGTTGGTAGTAATCAGCCTTGTGAAAATGAAAAAAACATAAGCCTGTTGTTGAAATGAAGGCTTCTTACTGCAGTATGAGTAATTTTTTAAAATGTAAGAGTGGAAAGAAAAAATGAAACGTCACTGGCAGCAGAGGAAGCAATCTTTGCATATCACACAGCAGTGCATGAACAGAGCTTTTGCTCAATGCAACAATAACCATCATGTGAAAACTTTTCAATGATAAATTCAAGTGTTTGCAAACAAAGTGCAAAGCAATAGTAACCAATTGCACCATTAGTAACAAAACAGTTTTGAGGAAGACCTAAAAAAACTTGGTTTCATGTCAGTACTAATTGATTCATCAAAGTAGTCAGACATGAAATTAGTGCCTCTGGTCATTAGATACTATCATTACAAAATAGGTGCAAAGGTGAATATGTTAGAGTTAGTTTTTACATGTCCCTGGTTTTTAACTGCCGTGACTTCCATTCAATTTTGTAACATGAAGACTTGCATAGGGTGTTTTTGATACCCCAGTGGATTTTTGTTTATCACTTTTTCCTTCTAAATTTTTATGATTATTGCTATTTGGCATTATTTATAGACATTTCTAGATATAAATTTAATATAGATAATATAAATCCTTCACAAGGATTTCCCAAATTCAATTTTCAGTTACTGCCAACAGAAAATATAAATTTTTGACCATGGCAGTGCAACTTGGTAGCAGCAACTTCTGAATTAAAGGTAACAATCAAAAGTTGCATATCACTCTAGTGAATTCTCAGCCAGTTGAAAGTTTTTTCTCGATGTCGCAATAATATTTTCAACTTAGTTAAGTTATGTCTACAAGGAGACCTTTATGTGTCATCATTGAGTGCACAACCGGGATTGTTGCCGAGTGTACATGGGTCTACTTAGACTGACAATATAACAATAATCTTTCACTGGTGCCATTCTGATATGGTAATGCCAAATTCCCTTGGGTTGGATTCACTCTGCGTGATGAGATCAGATTACCGACGTAAGTTTTTCGTAAAATTCATTGGTATGAAGCTTTTTGAGGAAGTGGATGCCATGGTTCTTGTTAGACAGAAGTACAAACTCTGAGAAATCAAATAGCTATACATTGGAGTAATCACTAGGACAGAGAGTTGGTTCTGGTTGTTTTCAGCAATTCATCCATTCATGTTAACTAATTATTCGAAATTAAAAGACTGTCATTCTAATGTAAACTGTGGCTATGTGTGGACAAATGACAGTTGACATGACAGTGGACAGTTAAAGTCCTAGCTATTGATGAATATGATTTTAAATGAACAAACAGGATTAATACAGCCTTTGACCATAGTGCTGTTAAAATAAGTAGTTATTCAGCTATTTGGCCACTCAAAGGCAGAATCCGAGGCCGAATTCCAGATTTTGGCCGAATACCGAGGCAGAAGCCAAACTTCGGTGCATCTCTATTGATAATGCAAGAGCAGGCAAAATCAGTGACGCATATGAGATTACTCGAGAGGAAGGTTGCAGCCTCGATAGCGGACAAATGCTGGTACTAACTGAACCGAAATCTCGTCGCAAATTCAGCTTGAAGAAAAGACCAGCCTTAATCTATATCTAAACCTTTTGTTTGGAAGTTTTTTTATGCATGTAATTTTCTAATGTGAAAAGGTATTTCTGCTGTTCATGCAAGAGTTTACATTTATTGTATGTATTGTGATTATCTGAGAAAATCTGGAAAGCATCTGTTGTTTCTCATCATCAGCTCATAACTTCTTTCTGTTTGACTGGTTCTCATTTTAATGTCATAGTAGTTAAACTCAACAGAGATTGCTGAGATATTCTGGAAATTCTGTATCTTTACTTCAGTGTTGTAATGTAATAAATGATTGTTGCCAGGCTTATGGATTTTGGTAATATAGGTCTTGAATTTGAAGTCTTTTGGTTGAAGGTCATGGAACTTCAATTTTTTACTTTCAGATTTGTTGAACCTTTCATTGAAGAGGTGAAGTATTGGGAGAAGACCCTGTCTATGATGGCCAATGTGCTGGAATCAATTCTCAATTTTCAAAGGCAGTATTTTTACTTGGAGGTAAATGCATAAATTAAAATAAGTATGTTTGGTATAACCTACTTGGTATGATTTCATGAGACTGAGTCCTGATGGTAAGCGGGTTTTAACTGGGATATCACAACTTTTTATTTCTTGTATGTTGGATAGCAACAGTGGATATATTTTTTGCTTCTTAATTTTTCAATAAGTGCTTTACATCTTAAAATGAAAAGGATACTCATTAAGTTTGCCTCAGCTGTAGATAGGGTATCTAAAGAAAATTATTATTGTGTAGGACTGGTGCCCTCTCATATTTTTAAAGAATATTCTGCTTATTTCATTGTTATAATTTTTCACTCTACAATGAAGCTATTTTTTCAGAAAGATAAAGCTACTTTTTATTAACTTAATTTTTCCCAGTTTAACCCCAAAAAATCAAAGCCTCTCCATAAGAAATTCAGGTAGAGTTCACTTTTATTGATTGTAGGGTTTGATTCTTCTGCAAAATTAATTAGTTGCACAAAATGTAGACAAGCATCAAAAGAAGGGAAATTGAATGAAGATTTTTATTCTGGTCGTGAAATTTTGATCTCGATTTGGAATTTCAAGGAATTCAATGATATACAATTTTGTGAAGTCTTGTGGTTGTAAAAAAGTTGCCCTGATGATCAGGTTTATTTTAAAATCTGATGTCATGCATTTCCTTATAAGAATACATGAAGAATATAGACCCATTTAAAAATAAACAATAATTATTAATGGTATATTATAGGTATAGGAGGTGGTTTTAGCATTTTGCATTTACAACGACAAATCACAGGTAAGCCTACATGTTTTCTTAATAATAATAGTAATCAGAGAGTCCATTAAGTCATAATTACTATTGTATTTATCAATTGTTATCTACCCATTGAGAAATCGCCTGGAAGCCCAGCTAGTTCTAACATAATTAAGATGAGAAGTGTTAAAGTAAGAAGTTTGCCGATAAAGTTTGCCATGATGAAAAAACTATGCTTCAGCTTTGCTTGATTACAAGGGGGAAATAGTTTTGATTACTGTGTTGTTGTAGCAACCAGAAAAATAAAAGAAAATCTGAAGAAATCAAGTAAACAGTTATAACTTCCCCCCTAATTTAGGGGCTCATTGTAAAAGAATGTTATCTATCAGACTAATCATCACTTCTATTTTAATTTTATATTAAATATATGAATTATGATACGAATGTGAGTGAATGATATATAAATATTATGAATGAATATTTGAATGATATATGAAATGAATGGAGTTTTTATTATTTTTTTAATCAAGTAAGCATATCTATTTATTTGTTTTGTTACATACAGTGGAAAATACATTGATAAAATGTTTATGACTTCATAATATTCTAATTCTTCTCTATGTTGTCATTTATTTGTGTCCTTCAGATGAAAATGGCAGTCACTTTTTTCCATAGTGTGAGCTGAACTGTCTGATTCATTAACACATGAAATGTTGCACATACAGACCCTTATAGGTAAATGCGATATTTAAATATGTATAATATTTGTGAAAGCAGCCACAATAAGAACCAAAATGTCATACAGCAGTGGATATGCATATGTATATACCAGGAAATAAGATGCAGCAAGGTTTTGGGACTGTATTCTTGATCTATCATAATAAATAACATAAAAGTCTATATCCTTATTTAGATGTATCCTGCTTTATAATCTAATTTTATTGTAAATGATGCATCAGATATGTTTGTATATGCAGTAATAATATGACCACATTTTCCAGATTTTTTCAGTTATCCATCTTTTTTTGATTACCCATGCTCAATCATGCAGTCATTATCATGGATTAGCCTGAGTTTACTGTGTTAAGAATATTAGGTAGAGGGGGCTGTGTTATCAGACAACAGAATAGGAAAAGCTGTAATAGCTGCCAATCTAATAAAAGAATGGCTTATGTTAGTAGAAGTGAAGTCTTAGCCAGTAAACACTGTGATAGTGTTCTTAGCCACTAGTGATCAAGTTGAAGATATGGTACATAAAGTTTATGAGCAAACAGAAGAGCTGATTGGAAGGGTCAAAGGTAGGGAAAATTAATTGTAATTAGGATTCAGAATGCAGTGTTTTGGCAAGGCAAAAATTGGGAAGAAGTGTGAAACTTTGGGTTAGGAAGTAGAAACAACATAGGACAGAAATTGATGGACTTTTGTAAGAAGATTAACCTCTGTATAAATAATACCCCTTTTCAGCACCATAACAGGGAATTACACATGGGAAAATCTGGTGAATTAGGATAAGTACCAAATTGATTGCATTTTGGTAAGGAAGATGTTTAGGATTAGTGTTAAATGCTTCCCAAGTTATTTAGCCCTGAAGCCCTCATTATAATTTGGTAATAGTGATAAGTTAACTTAAATTTAAACAAATCTATCAGGCAAAAAAATAAACAATATGGAATTAAGAAGCCCTCAGTGATGGAAAAGCTGGAGAGTTTTGTGAGACTGTTAGCAATGTTTAGGAGATAAAGAGTGGGAACTTACCACATTGATGGGGTGGGGATAGGTTAAAGTTAGTATCAGAGATTGTCCCTAGGCATTTATTGGAATATCTAAGTAAAACAAAATTAGGAAACCATGGCTGATGGTGGAAATGATACATAAAATGGAACTAAAATGAATACAGTCCAGGGAGGTCTGGTGGAACTTCGCACACGTATTGAAATAAATACTCTCATTGGAACTAAAATGTTTATATTTCTTAGTTATAAAACTCTAGAAACCACCAGCAGTCCAGGAAACAACAAAAACATTGCTTAAACCAAATAACAAGTATAGCATCACATACACGCATACAGTTTTGTACCTAAAATTAGTCTGAAGAAGGGTAGGACTGTAGGAGTGCACATTATTGCATTTGCAGTCATCAATGCACTATAGGAAATTTCATCTAAGAAAAATTGTGAGAAAGTTGGTCTGAAATAACTGAATTTCCTTAAGTTTCATTTTATTTCTGTTAGATTCAACAATTCTTCTATTTAAATGAGTAGTTTCAAAATTGTTGGCTTCTGCTGGAAATAATCAATAAGATATATTGCAGAACATCTTCTTGGGGGAAGATATAAGTAAACAGCTTCCAGATGAAAGTGGAAAATTCAATCTAATCACCAAGGAGTGGGAAAAGATCTCTGTAAATATATATGAAAAAAAGAATGCTCTTAAGTGTTTGACAGCTGAAGGTGAGATATCAATGCTTGAATTAATTATAGCTCAAAACAGCATAATGTCTGTGTGTGGATAAATAAATTTTCCTTTGCTCTGTTTAAATCTGCCTTGGAATCTGAAAATGCTGGGTATAAGTTATATCAACATAAAAAATAAAAACAATTTATTTAAAAAATTTCAAAATACTTTTCTCAGGTCTCTTGGATAATATTTCGTCATTGAATTTGCAATTGGAGGTCATACAAAAGGCATTAGAAGATTACTTAGAAGTAAAGAGACGGAACTTTCCTAGGTTTTATTTTATATCAAATGATGACTTGCTTGATATACTAGGAAATTCAAAGAATCCAGAGGCAGTTCAACCTCATTTGAAAAAGTGCTTTGATAATTTACACAGATTGAAGGTAAGCCATATTAAAATTATGGAAAAATAAATAACTAATGTACGCATTCAACTAAAGTATTCACAAGTTAGTGGTACTTATTTCTTATATACAATTTACTTAAATTTAGTATTTTTCAGATAACAGTTTGAAATTATTTCTTATTGAAAATAATTTAATATAATTTCTTTTCATCATCATTTCATAATATGTATCCATTTTAAATGTTACACTCAGTATAAATTATTCAATACCAATTTTGGATTTTGGCCTTTTATGATTATTCTCTTAAATATTAACTGTTTTAAGGCTTGAGTGATGTTAAAATAATAAATTTGTATGATACAGTAAAACTTTGTAATAACAAAACTAAGGGAACTAAAAAATTCTCATTTTGTTATTGAAAATTTTGTTATTAAAAGTCACCATATATATATGACAATGTTGAAAACTATTAGCATTCAAATGCAATGCAAAATTAAATGAGTTGTCTTTCATGAACCAGCTGGCAGAAACCTTCCTTTATCAAATAATGCTTGTTTTACTGATACTTCAGACTATTTTGTTACTACTTCTAATTAGAAGAGATCACAAGATTAAGCCTATGACTAATGTCACATTTTCATGAATTTTTGTATCTTCAAACAATTATAATTGGTCAAAATCAAAAATTTGCACTTGACTTAGAGGAAATTCATCTTAAAACACAAGATTGAGGAAACAGCTTTTGCTTTATTCTACAAATAAATAATTCACATCACCAGTTTTGACTTGTTCATTTAGAAAATGATAGTATGAATTACTTATTTGTTGTATAAAAACAACTTGCTTTCTCAATCTTTCTTTATTATGAGTATTCTGCTATATTTTGTGCCTTTCTACATAACTGAAAGAAAGTAAAATTACATTCTGTATATTGCATATTCCTTTTTTCATTCTATATTTCATTGTTAATTGTAACTGCAACTTTTTTATGCTGAAATTGCTTTTATGGTATCAGCTCTGGGGTGTCAGACTATTTCTTGTGACTCATCACCTGAATCACCATCAACTGCTGCTATTTGTGTGTAATAATGATGTGAATGATTGGGCTTTGAAGAGGATTCATCTCCAAAGCCCAATTATTCGGTATTAGATCAGCAATCCATGTTTGTGTGTTTTCCATAGTACTACTTATTGCAATGTCAACTGTCAATTATGGCAAACGCTTCTTCATTTATGTTCAGAGCACTGATTTATTCCATCTCCCTGAAGATAAGAGTCCAGTTTCATGAAGATTATATCTACAGGCTGGGGAATAGCTAGAAAATTAGTGCTAATTTAATATGTACTATCCATTTACTGTATCTTCATTAAATTCATCCTCTTTTCTACAAAGTCTGAAATTCAATATATAGTGGTAAAATTTAAATTATCAAACCATCCCATGGAAAATTTAGAGGTTTCAGAAATATTCAATTTCAGTACATAATGTTCCTCCTTTCCTATCAAAAAAGGCCCAAATATAGGCAGATAATTTCTAAGAAACCCCAAAAAGTAATCAATTTAATGTTCTTCTCATTTTGCTAACATTTTGTTTCTACTATGAATTGTGGTTCTCAGAGTTAAAGCTGGGATACCTTTTGCTGCAATGCCCCACTTAAATTCTCTACTTGTTTTGCTTGCTTCTACAGCAAGAAGAATTTCTCTTTCCTTTCCTAGAGAGATGCTTCCAATAATTTTTTTCGTATCCATTTTACTTAGTGAAGTCATATCATATGCCTTCTTTAGTACTCTTTCACCAGGCAATATCCAATGCACTGATTACTTATTAGTTTTATTTGTGGAATGGTAGATACAGATTTCATCTGTTACTAAGAATCTGTGCAGATAGCCCTTTAAATTTTGCTTATCCATCATCAAACACATTGCTGAAATGTTCTTTTGGGTGCATTTACTTTCTGAAAGCACAACATCTATATTGCTTGCAACAATTTTATCTTCAAATGTTATGGTCTGATTCCATTGAAATGCCTATACGATTCAGATTCAGTGGTTTTCCACTTCACATCATGGCTTCTTTCATTTTGATTTTTGGAACATTTTTTTTCAATCCAAGTTTGGCTATTATTGAGTAATTTTCTTATAAATAATCATCTTCATTGCTGGAACACAATGTGCAAAAACTTCTTAGCCTACCTTGGCAGCCCACTTCTTTAATTGAAGATTTTAATCTCTTCATGGTGTTTGTTTTATACCATTATTGCACATTTACTGAACTACTTTCTACAAAACTATTTGTGAATGTGTTCTATTAACCAACTAATTCTGTCAAAAAATTACTTTGATAGAATCTTATATTGTGGAGATATAGAATCTTCTGTGGATGGTGGTAATTTTTCATTCAATGATTAAATAATACAGTGGAACCTCGCTTAACGAGCATAATTTGTTCCTGAATCTTACTCGTAATGCAAAACACAATTTTTTCCATAGGAATCAATGTAAAATAGGATAATGCATTCCATTCTGAAGAAAGTACTCAAAGAAATTTATAATAAAGTAATTTATTATTTATAATACATCCTTTTTACAAGAAAGTTGTGTAGAGACATTTGTTTTTGCCTACGCTTCAAAATTTGGCGAAAATGAGACACAGCATTTTCGTTAAATAAATTTGTAGCGTACATAGCTACTGCCTTATTAGGGTGATGCTTCTCAATGTACGATGCAACAGTTTCCCATGCTTTCAGCATCTCCCTTATTTCACTGGAAGGTAGTTGCTTTGCTGAGGCTGTTATCCTCCTCCCCTGATGAAATCTTCTCCATAACTTCTTACTGTGACACAGAATGCAGCTCCATAAGTTCTTCAGCGGTCAGTTCCTGGCTATGCTCTTCCAGTAGTTCATCGATGTTGTTGCTATCCACCTCTAGCCCCATAATCTTGGCCAGAGACACGATCTTGTCGATTACAGGCTCCGCAGGCACTTGCTCAAACCCCATCGGAGTCGCATTCTACAACTCCGTCTGGCCAAAGCTTCTTCCATGCAGAAATAAGGGTTCTCTTGGTGATCCCCTCCCATGCCTTCTCGATCATCTTGAGGCAGGCAACGATGTGAAAGTGGTCTTTCCAAAACTCTCTGAGAGTGAGATTGGTTCCTTCAGTTACCTCAAAAAAACACTCGAAGAGAGCTTTAGTGTAGAGCTTTTTAAAATTTGAAATGACCTGCTGGTCCATGGGCTGCAGTAAAGGAGTGGTGTTTGGAGGTAGGAACTGGATCTTGCTGAATTTAAATTCTTCGAGGTCGTCATCTTCTAGGCCTGGAGGATGTGCAGGAGCGTTGTCCATAACAAGCAAGGCACAGAGTGGAAAATTCATCTCAAACATATATTTTTTTACAGACAGACCAAACACTTCATTGATCCAATCTGTAAAAAGGCAACGTGTCACCCAAGCCTTGCTGTTGGACCTCCACATGGATTGTCCAAATGGTAAACGAGCAGCGGTTTAATTTTCAAATTGTCACTTGCATTTGCACAAAACAACAGCGTGAGATGGTTTTTCATTGGCTTGTGGCCCAGCAATGCCTTCTCTTCTGCTGTAATATAAGTTCGCTTTGGCATCTTTTTCCAGAAGAGACCTGTCTCGTCACAATTACAAAACCTGCTGTGGCAGATAACCCTTCAGAATTCACAAGCTTCTTGAATACGCCGATGAAGTTCTCAGCTGCCTTTATGTCTGAGCTTGCTGCTTCTCCGTGCCTCACAACACTGTGGATGCCGGTTCTTCTCTTAAACTTTTTGAACCACCCACGGCTTGCCTTGAATGCTTCTTCTTCATCTGTTGATGATCCTGGCACCTTCTTAATGAGGTCGGCAAAATTAGTTTTGCCTTCTCACAAATTATGATTTTGTTAATAGTGTCACCTTGCATTTCCTTCTCGTTGATCCATACGAGAAGCAATCTTTCAACATCGTCGAGAATACGTGGTTGTTGTGTATAAATTCATGTGACACCCTTTGAAGCATCAATCTCCTTAATCTTATACTTGTTTTTGGGGATAGTGCAAATTGTTGATGCAGACTGATTTTATGTGCATGCTAGGTCAGCCAAGGTCACACCTCGTTCTCGCTACATTTTGTTTTGCTTGTTATGCAAATCACTTGTTATGGGAGGTGCTTATTAAGCTAGGTTCCACTGTATATATTTCTTATGGAATTTAATTGAAATAATATTCACTTACAATAATATTTAACATTTCATTGTCTTTATTATTAGTCATGCAGTAATTAGTGGTCCTTTCTTAATATTTCTTGTTATGACCATATGTTATAATCATGTCATCAATGTCAATTTTTATGTATATAAATTTCTTCTTTTACTTTGCAGCTGAAGCCAGATCCATTGGAGGCTCTTGGAATGTATTCATCTGATGGTGAATTTGTAGAGTTTATCACACCAGTTAGTATAAAAGGGAGTGTTGAAAGTTGGTTAAACCTAATTGGTAAGATTTATTCTTATCACTGTTTAAAATTCTTTTAATAAAAAATCTAAGCTTATCTCTTTCATAATCAATGAGAAAATAGATTGAAACCCAAAATTGACTCCAAATTAGTGTAATTTAAAAATTCATACAGCATGAATCATAGGTTTTTTTATTCACTCTTCATACATCCTTCTTAGTAGAGATATATGCATTATTATGTGATACAGTTTAAACTTTCAGAACTTATACCTTGCTTATTTTTGAAGCATCTTGGAAAAAGAAAAGTACAGAAGTCATATATTTATACTATAGTGTATACTGTTTCATAACCATTATTTCATCTTAGTCAAAGTTTTATACTTTTTAGAACCATAATGTTCATACTGTAAACATTTAAAAACATACTTTAAGGGAGTAGGCCACCCTGAGACTTAAAAAAATCGAATAATGTTTTTATTGAAAATATTGTTTCAACTTTTAGCTATTAAATTCACTTGGTTTGATGCAAATATTCCTGAAATTGAAGAAGTTACAACTTTTTTTTTTTGCTGATGTTGCACTCCAGCTGGAGGGGAAATTATCCACTATCTCAAATACTGTCAACGTATTTGTTAACTTGGACTTTAAATTGACCTTTGTTAACTTCACTTTGTTGCCAAAGCCATTAAATTTGACTCAATATATTGCATTAAGGGTTGGTAAAATTAATGTCATAGATAACTACAGCTCTCTTAATTAATTTGTTATCTTTGATTCTTACATTTAAGACAATGAAAGACGGCGATTTTCAGTTAAAAAATTATTTTATTTTTCTACATAATTTCCCTTGACTTCAACACACTTGGTCCAGCGTTTCTCCAACATCAATATTCCTTCCCGGAAGTGAGAGTCTGAAAGGCTGTGAAAATATCCATCTAAGGCCCTCTTAACTTCTTCATTGGAAGCGAAGTGCTTCCCAGAAAAAAATTTCTTCAAGTTTGGGAACAGATGGAAGTCTGAGAGTGCTAAATCAGGATAATAGGGGGGATGGCCGAGCAAATCGTACCCCAAATCCCGTAGTTTTCACTTTGCCAACACACCTTTGTGAGCAGGTGCATTGTCCTGGTGAAAGATGATTTTTTTCTTCTTCAAGCCAGGCCTCTTCTCGCAAATTTTGGCATCCAGCTGGTCAAGAAGGTTGGAGTAATATTCGCCTGTAATTGTTCTGCCTTTTTCAAGGTAATCAACTAACAGGATCCCTTTCGCATCCCAAAACACACTGGCCATAGGCAGGGGTCATACATTTTTGCTGATTGGAACACCATCTCTGTGTCAGGCCGAGAACTTTTCACCTTACCCTTGTAATGCTGATGGAAGTTTTTGTCTTCAATGAGGAATGCTTGTTACACTGTATCACAGCAGTGATAAAGTAATTATTATTCACAACATGAGGAACATAAACAGAAAATGTCACTTTTAATGGAAAAGTTATTTATTGTTCATCCTACGTAGAAAAAGAGATGTGAAAATTAAGATATAATAACGAAACTTAGCCATATGGCGGAAGGCAGTTAAAAAGTGTGCTCCTACTGTGTTGTACCTCTAAATTTGTAAAAGTTTTGTATTATGCTACTGTTTATAGATAATGCAGAGGAAGATATATCATAGAACTTGCCAGCAGACTGAAAAAGAAAAAAACTTTGTGAAGAGGCAGAAAGTGAGAAATGAAGGGACAAGTAGTACAGTCATGAGCAAAAACAACTCAAAAATTGCGGGTAACATAAGATACGGGATACTCTTAAAATTCCTTCACTGTAACACATATTCTAATTTTTCTTCTAAATTATTGTGTTCCTGATGGATCTACCAACTTGACATCTCTTCTTACTTGTTTTACTTGTAAACTTTCTAGAAAAGGGAGTCCTTGCCCTTCTATGGTGTTACAACTCTTCTTAGTCAGTATTAAAGAAAAGTGATTGATGTTGCTATGAAGCTGGAGACCATGATAGAAAAAAGAACAAAGCTCTTGTGGATCACACCTTACGGGGATGATATTAGTGAAAAAATGAATTTATGAGAGAATGCTCTAGAGCAGATGGGCACAAAACTGAGAAACCTGATTGAAGAACATAGAGGTCTAGGAAGAATAGGCAAATCAACAGCCAGATAAATAGATGAGGTTAGACTCGGTAACGTATGTATGGGTTAGCCATCAGAGGTAATCATGTGACAATCATGTAACTGAAAAGAGCGATTTTGATGGCATGTAATTAGGTGGCCACAGACAGAATCAACCAATTCAAGATGAGGTACTTAAAGCTAAACATTGTGTAAGTTTTCCCCAGCAAAAATTAACTGTCATTATAGACATGAATAGTTATTCACTGTTTGAAATCCTCCATTTGTGGATTTGAAAATATGCCCCAAAAATTACCCTTAGTGGACCAGAGACAGTAGAAATTGTTGAATATATTGAAACTAGCATTTTTAACAATGGTGTTAATCCTATACTTCAAATAATGAAACAAATGTATATTGTTGCTGGAGCTATTTTGCAGCATATGAGCAAAGAGGAGGACCGAAGCGCTCAGATTTTGGCAGACCAACGAGAGCAGGTTTTTGCATAAAGAGATGGAACTATATAGATAGATTCAAAAATGTCCAGCAAATGCTTTGCTGAAGATGAGGAAGGGCCATATTATGGTGTAGGAATCAACTAATAAGGTTATTATAAAAAATAACCATTTTATAGGCAAAAATAAGTGTTTCAAAACTTTGAACACTTTTTCCCAAAACAAGGTTTTTAAAAACTGTTTACATGGTATCTTGATCCTGTATGAACCAATTTACATGAAGTTTTTCCTAAATGTACCTTATATGATTCTCTATTTTGCATTGGGGAGATTTTTGATTAAAGGCTTATTTTTATAATTAATAAAAAACATGAAACAATTGAACTTTTTCTTAAAGTTTTATCATTTGTATGTTTTTGCAAAATTCAAAAGTCCCCTAATGCATGATAGAAATTATAATTAAGAAAATAGTGAAGTCAATTTCCAAAGTTTTGGATCAAATGCAAAAGTTAAATTGTGTATTTCATTAATAAAAAATCTAAGCTTATCTCTTTCATAATCAATGAGAAAATAGATTGAAACCCAAAATTGACTCCAAATTAGTGTAATTTAAAAATTCATACAGCATGAATCATAGGTTTTTTTATTCACTCTTCATACATCCTTCTTAGTAGAGATATATGCATTATTATGTGATACAGTTTAAACTTTCAGAACTTATACCTTGCTTATTTTTGAAGCATCTTGGAAAAAGAAAAGTACAGAAGTCATATATTTATACTATAGTGTATACTGTTTCATAACCATTATTTCATCTTAGTCAAAGTTTTATACTTTTTAGAACCATAATGTTCATACTGTAAACATTTAAAAACATACTTTAAGGGAGTAGGCCACCCTGAGACTTAAAAAAATCGAATAATGTTTTTATTGAAAATATTGTTTCAACTTTTAGCTATTAAATTCACTTGGTTTGATGCAAATATTCCTGAAATTGAAGAAGTTACAACTTTTTTTTTTTGCTGATGTTGCACTCCAGCTGGAGGGGAAATTATCCACTATCTCAAATACTGTCAACGTATTTGTTAACTTGGACTTTAAATTGACCTTTGTTAACTTCACTTTGTTGCCAAAGCCATTAAATTTGACTCAATATATTGCATTAAGGGTTGGTAAAATTAATGTCATAGATAACTACAGCTCTCTTAATTAATTTGTTATCTTTGATTCTTACATTTAAGACAATGAAAGACGGCGATTTTCAGTTAAAAAATTATTTTATTTTTCTACATAATTTCCTTTGACTTCAACACACTTGGTCCAGCGTTTCTCCAACATCAATATTCCTTCCCGGAAGTGAGAGTCTGAAAGGCTGTGAAAATATCCATCTAAGGCCCTCTTAACTTCTTCATTGGAAGCGAAGTGCTTCCCAGAAAAAAATTTCTTCAAGTTTGGGAACAGATGGAAGTCTGAGAGTGCTAAATCAGGATAATAGGGGGGATGGCCGAGCAAATCGTACCCCAAATCCCGTAGTTTTCACTTTGCCAACACACCTTTGTGAGCAGGTGCATTGTCCTGGTGAAAGATGATTTTTTTCTTCTTCAAGCCAGGCCTCTTCTCGCAAATTTTGGCATCCAGCTGGTCAAGAAGGTTGGAGTAATATTCGCCTGTAATTGTTCTGCCTTTTTCAAGGTAATCAACTAACAGGATCCCTTTCGCATCCCAAAACACACTGGCCATAGGCAGGGGTCATACATTTTTGCTGATTGGAACACCATCTCTGTGTCAGGCCGAGAACTTTTCACCTTACCCTTGTAATGCTGATGGAAGTTTTTGTCTTCAATGAGGAATGCTTGTTACACTGTATCACAGCAGTGATAAAGTAATTATTATTCACAACATGAGGAACATAAACAGAAAATGTCACTTTTAATGGAAAAGTTATTTATTGTTCATCCTACGTAGAAAAAGAGATGTGAAAATTAAGATATAATAACGAAACTTAGCCATATGGCGGAAGGCAGTTAAAAAGTGTGCTCCTACTGTGTTGTACCTCTAAATTTGTAAAAGTTTTGTATTATGCTACTGTTTATAGATAATGCAGAGGAAGATATATCATAGAACTTGCCAGCAGACTGAAAAAGAAAAAAACTTTGTGAAGAGGCAGAAAGTGAGAAATGAAGGGACAAGTAGTACAGTCATGAGCAAAAACAACTCAAAAATTGCGGGTAACATAAGATACGGGATACTCTTAAAATTCCTTCACTGTAACACATATTCTAATTTTTCTTCTAAATTATTGTGTTCCTGATGGATCTACCAACTTGACATCTCTTCTTACTTGTTTTACTTGTAAACTTTCTAGAAAAGGGAGTCCTTGCCCTTCTATGGTGTTACAACTCTTCTTAGTCAGTATTAAAGAAAAGTGATTGATGTTGCTATGAAGCTGGAGACCATGATAGAAAAAAGAACAAAGCTCTTGTGGATCACACCTTACGGGGATGATATTAGTGAAAAAATGAATTTATGAGAGAATGCTCTAGAGCAGATGGGCACAAAACTGAGAAACCTGATTGAAGAACATAGAGGTCTAGGAAGAATAGGCAAATCAACAGCCAGATAAATAGATGAGGTTAGACTCGGTAACGTATGTATGGGTTAGCCATCAGAGGTAATCATGTGACAATCATGTAACTGAAAAGAGCGATTTTGATGGCATGTAATTAGGTGGCCACAGACAGAATCAACCAATTCAAGATGAGGTACTTAAAGCTAAACATTGTGTAAGTTTTCCCCAGCAAAAATTAACTGTCATTATAGACATGAATAGTTATTCACTGTTTGAAATCCTCCATTTGTGGATTTGAAAATATGCCCCAAAAATTACCCTTAGTGGACCAGAGACAGTAGAAATTGTTGAATATATTGAAACTAGCATTTTTAACAATGGTGTTAATCCTATACTTCAAATAATGAAACAAATGTATATTGTTGCTGGAGCTATTTTGCAGCATATGAGCAAAGAGGAGGACCGAAGCGCTCAGATTTTGGCAGACCAACGAGAGCAGGTTTTTGCATAAAGAGATGGAACTATATAGATAGATTCAAAAATGTCCAGCAAATGCTTTGCTGAAGATGAGGAAGGGCCATATTATGGTGTAGGAATCAACTAATAAGGTTATTATAAAAAATAACCATTTTATAGGCAAAAATAAGTGTTTCAAAACTTTGAACACTTTTTCCCAAAACAAGGTTTTTAAAAACTGTTTACATGGTATCTTGATCCTGTATGAACCAATTTACATGAAGTTTTTCCTAAATGTACCTTATATGATTCTCTATTTTGCATTGGGGAGATTTTTGATTAAAGGCTTATTTTTATAATTAATAAAAAACATGAAACAATTGAACTTTTTCTTAAAGTTTTATCATTTGTATGTTTTTGCAAAATTCAAAAGTCCCCTAATGCATGATAGAAATTATAATTAAGAAAATAGTGAAGTCAATTTCCAAAGTTTTGGATCAAATGCAAAAGTTAAATTGTGTATTTCATTTACTTGTGCAAATATTGCAGGCATTTATTTTCTGGACCATAGCC
>KZ308942.1:2524-25393 GCA_000376725.2 Ladona fulva | reverse complement strand
TACTTTCCATCATTATTCTGATGTGATACTCATTGCTTCAACCACTAATAAAATGCTTAAGATTAGTATAATTAAAGCATCAGTAAATTTACCAATTGAAAGTGAACTCTATTATAATTATCTATATGTTGAAATCTACTTGGTTTTACCATGTAATTGGGATATAAGATTCTAAACCAATGGCCTTGTGTGGAGAAAATACTTTTTAACATTATTCTTGATTTTACAGAATTACATAATTATGATGAGTTGTTTTCTGAATTCTTTGAAAATTTATAAGTACTATTAAACTTTTTCTATGATTTTTGATTTATTTTTTAATTATAAATCTTCCAGCTGCTGGAATGTTGAGGTAGGGTGATTGCCACAAATAATATCGCAGAGGTTATTATTTTAAATTATTTTCAGAATTTTATTCTTGATATTCAACAATTTTTACAAATCACCTAAAACCTTTGATGAATTTAGATAATTCACAAACATAAAAATCTTTATTTCTTCTCCCTGCCCATAACTCTTTTTCCATCTAACTATTTGATTATCTTTCTGCATTCTCAATGTTTACTTTTGTGTTTATGTTTATCATAGAGGAGACATTATGAAGACATTTCTAAATTCTGTGCTACTTCCTCTCTTATATATACATCAGATTGACTTCAGGTTTATGTACATGATATTATATCAACCCTTTAATTAATGTAAGTTTTTGTATTCGTCTTAAAAATTTTATAGAGTTATTTATGATTAACATAAACCAATAACACTTCTGAGGTCTACAAGAGTCATTAAATTGGGCTTGATTTTTTATATACAGTTTTTCATGATGTTGGCCTGTATTCACACCTTGTCTCCACCAATCTCTTTGGAAGCTAAACAGTCTGGTGGAGTTATGGTTACTTTATTTTTACTTAAATTTTTAAAAGCTCTGCCAAATTCAGACAATAATTTTGTTGTACATTCATTTTTGTTCAATATTCAATTTATTTTTAGGCTATGCTGGGCGCACAGAACTCCCAGACAATCTGAAAACAATGTTCAGACCTGTGTCAATGGTGGTTCCAGATAGCTGCTTGATTGCTGAAATAATTCTGTTTGGTGAAGGCTTCAGGGAGCCTCGACCCCTTGCAAAAAAGGTTCATCATGGTTTAACTAACATCATAACATACTGTGAAAATTATGATAAATTAATGTGGTGATTAATTTTATAGGTTTACACTCTTTATTGCCTTGCCATGCAGCAGCTAAGCAAACAAGATCACTATGATTTTGGTCTTAGAGGAATGGTGGCACTCTTACGATATGCTGGAAGAAAAAGGAGATCATTCCCTTCTTTCTCTGATAATGAGGTTAGTCATGTTCTTTTTAGTGAATTAACCTTTGGAGGACTTAAAGGAATAGCCATAATAAACACAGTTGAATTAAAACTAATTTTGAGTTTTAGTAAATGATAAAAATTATAGTATTCAGCTTCTATAAGTATCATAAGTTTCATTGTTTTCCAAAGTTCTTCCAAACTTCTTGATGATGCATGAATTTGTGAACAATTATTATGATGCTCCTTACTCATGCTTATTTTTAATATCCTATAGACATAAATGTATACTTTTCCACAGAAACTTTATTATATATATATATATAGAATGAAACAATGTCTTGGCTGGATTCAGGTAACTAGGATACCCCCTCCCCATCAAGGATTAGAAAGGTTCTGAAAGTTTATATTCTCAGTTTCTTATCCAACAGAGTGAGAGACATCAGTTCTGAGAACATCAGTTATCTGATTCATCAGTTATCATACATTCTGAGAACATCAGTTATCTCTATAGATGAACAGAATAATTCTTGTGATGATGTCTGTAGATGAACAGAATGTTCTAGTGATCAGACACTCATAAGCAGTTCACCCAATTATTTGAAAGTATACAATTCTCTTTGAAGAGGTATCAAAAGGTCTTGTATTAAATGATGTAATGACAGATGAGGATTTTTTCTATTACTTAATTATTTTTTGTGTGTTTCAGAATTAATTTCCAAATATATTTTCTTAACTCGTAAATTACCACCCCTAATGATGGAGCTTACAAGGAGTGACTCTTTTTTGTCTGGGGATTTTGATGAAAATTTTTGTGGTGGCAGAAGTGGAGGAATGAAAAAGTGTAATGTTGATCATGTGAATGGGTCTTACTTTCGTTGCAGTAAATTATTGAAAATATGTATTTGGGGTGTGGGCAACCCCACAATACAACACAATTCCAGCTGAATGGGTAGAGAGATTACCCTGTGTTTGAATGTATTCCTTTGTCTTACACCCATTTTCCTTTTCTATATATTTTCCTTGCTGCACATAGATGCCACACATATCAGGACAATTTTTAATCCTTTACCTAATGTTCAATCAGATAACATTATTTGAAAAAAGTAAATCTTGATGACGGAGATCTTTATTAAAAATATCATGAAAATGCCCTCAGAAGGATCAAACATGGTTATTTACTGTCCACAAATGTTTTCCTAACAGATAGTGTTATTAGCTATGAAGGATATGAATTTAGCCAAGCTCACATCAAATGATTTGCCTCTGTTTACTGGAATCATCACTGACTTGTTTCCTGATATAAAGATTCCTGTAATTGATTATGAGGAGCTATCAGTTGCAGTGATAGAAGAATTAAAACAAAATGGATATCAGGTATGAAATCTACTTTTATGTTTTCCCCTCTGGTATATTTTTAGAATCCAGATCAGTATTTTTCTTACATGTTTGATGTTTTTTATTAATTGTATTGGAGTTTGATAAAATCATGAAAAATTTTATACAAACCTCTTATTATGTGAATCATTTTATTTAAGGGTCAACATAGTTGATCAAAGTGGAACTTAAACATAACCACATGCTGCTATTCCTGTAATTTCAATGATATTTGAGAGTGGATCTCCAGGAATCTGAAACTGTCTCTAAATTTATCTATCTTATATTCTATTCTTCTTCTTAAATTAAATTTATCTACTTATATCTTAAATTATTTTTATCTTTCATAATCCTTATCAAATTTGATGTTCTCTTTATTTCATGACAAAGGAAAAGTAATAAACCATTCATTCTCTTAAATTCAAAAAAGACACTTAGTATGAGTAAAAATTGCTTACAGACTTTAAGCTTACAGGTGATACATTTCCTCAAACTACATGACATTGTCTCTCCTAATAAATTTACACAGCTCTATTTGGTGAGCTACTGTGCTGCACACATAGGAAGAGTTTTACCATACCTTAGATGCCATTCTACATCTTAGGGACTCCAACTTTGGGACCTTGGAAATTGGCTCCTAAGAAAAGTAGTAAGGGATCTCAGAAGTGCTTTGAACAGCATTCAGAATGATCCAAGATCCATGCGAACCCCATATGGAAAGTATTTCTCTCATAATCACTTATGGAGATCCTTGTAGTTCAAGTCAGAGGCCCTTAGAGTGCCATAAATTAGCAAAGAAGCTATCAAGACCCACATTAGATTAGGTAAAGGTGAACATTGTGGAGCTTACCTCAAAGTATTCTATGGGAAAATTCAGAACTGTCTTGGCAGGACTAACTAACCCAGGACCATTTAAAGAGATATCCTTCAAATTACATTACTGAAGCACCTCTTCTAATGAATATTTTAGATGCTTTGGCATCAAGCACAGGTTCAATTTGAAGTCTGTCAACTTCAGTTATTAAACATAATCATGACACTTTCAGGAAAGTGCCCCAAAAGAATATAAAAAAATTAATCAAAAATAAATATTAAGAATTGTTTCGTTGCTTTTCTTATGGGAGAATTCGTTCTGGCCTGGCATTGAACTGATGATCATTTGGGAGATTTCTTTAAATTATGTGCTAGAGGAGTACTTTCACTAAAGATATCCATATGTCACTTCTCTTTCATTCTCTGAAGTGCTTCAAATTTCTGAATTCCATCACAATGCCTTTCTTATGGCAGTATTATTTTGGACCTCCTCAGGTTGAACCCATGATAATTTGGATCAAAATCACAATTTTTCTCGTGATTTCATAAATTTTTAGAATTCTGTGGTAGGTTGTGTTATGTAAGTGTATGTATTTGTGTAAACATGCAAATTAAAGTTAGAAATTTATTAGGAATTTTTCTTTGGATTCAATACTTATAATTGTACTTATAATCATTCAATACTTATAAGCATGAAAAGTGCTACTTTTGGATAATGTGTAATGCATTTGACGTTTCTAATGTGATATATTCTATTTGAAAAGTTACTTTGTTTTTTCAGCTTCTTCCAACTGCTATAAGTAAAGTCATTCAACTTTATGAAACCAAAACATCAAGACATTCAGTAATGCTCCTTGGTAGAACAGGTTCTGGAAAATCTGTTACTTGGAAAACTCTAAAACTAGCTTTGAACCACCTATGCAAGGAAAATGTGCCGGGATACCATTATGTAAAGGTATAGTTATAATTTTGTGTGTTCATTTGATTGGGAATTTCTTCTATGCAATAATTAAAAATAATGAACCGTATTGCATTATCACAACTACCATGGATGCCTGACAATACATACTTTTGTAATACCTGATGAAGTTATGTAACTAGTCATTTTCTAATCCCTGGTAGTATTTGGTTGGCCTGATTACCATAAGATAATAGTTGAGTTTAAGTGATTTTATGATATTTTATTCTATTGGCAATGATTAGGATTTCATGTAATATATATTTTTTCCTATATCTTTTCAATATAAAATCAGAATTGTTAATTTCTAGGTTCACTTTTAGAATCCAGATTCCTTTCATTCCTATTACCAATATTAGGATTTAAAAAGAGTTAGTGTTAGTAATTTCATGATAAAAAGTTGGTGATACTGTAATAGAGTGGTATATCTAATTTACATTAGGAAGGCACCCACCCAGTAGCCTACTGTGCAGATGGGCCTAGTCCAAGTCAGAAAATTGGGTAGTCAGCACTTCCTGAGCAGGAAAAAGCCTTGCGCATAGTGGGAATTACCCCTCAAAAGTCCCCCATCTCCTCCACTTTTTCCCTTCTCTCGGCACTCTGTGTACCTTCCTAAGGCAAATTTGGTATACCATTCTCCATCAAATCATAATTCTGTGAATGTTACCTTTCCCTATACTTTCATGGACAAGAAATGGATTTATATGAGATTTTCTATTTTTTTTAGGAATATCCAATTAATCCAAAGGCATTATCTTTGGGAGAATTGTTTGGAGAATTTAACTTGAGCACTGGTGAATGGTTAGATGGTGTTTTATCAGCTTTGATGAGGACAGCATGCTCTGGCAAGTATCAAGCAAGCTTGATTTATAAATTAGTTCTCTTAATGAATTCCAGGTTTGTATATATGATTTTAAAAGGAAATGATATTCAGATTGAGTAAGATTTTGGATAAATTTAAAATAAAATTAGTTTTGATGCTGTCATAATAGTTGTATCTATTATGGCATTTAATAATTTTTTATCATTTTCATGATAATACATACAATATTAAACAAATATCAAAATAAACAACCAGATGATTGAACACGCAATTTTGCTACCTAGGGTGCATAATTACTCATAATATTAGATTCTTGACCGAAGTGAAAAGAAGGATTGCATTAATTAAGGTAGCCTTCCATGACAAGAAAAACCTAACTATCCCAAATATAGATTTGACAATAAGGAAGAAATTTGCAAGAACATTTTTCTGGAGCATTCTGCTTTATGGTTGTGAATGTTGGAAATTAAGAAAGACTGAGATGGCCTATTTGGAAGCAGCAGAAATGTGGATGTGGAGGAGAATACTTAAAATTAGTTGGACCTAAATAAAAACAAATCTCAAAATATCAACACAAGTAAATGGAGATTCAGTTTCTTTGGTCATGGTCTGAAAACAACATGCTGATTAACATAGTTTAAGAGAGAAATAGTAATATTCTAATATGTCAGCTTGGTGATTTGACTTGTGCTTATGTGATTAGCCCAAAGAAATGGGAATGACAGAACTATTACTACCAAGTGATGATAATACTCATAATTCCCATAATGTGCCTCAATACCCATTATGCAAATATTCTCAGTTTATTTTGCGTAAATCCTATTTTCTCATCACATTCTGCATAGCTCCTAAATTGTTCTCCTTATTACCAAAAGAAGGAGATAATAATTTAATTTTTAATTCTATGAACCAATCATGAAATAAAATATTATTATTTCTGTACATTTGGTTCCTTTTTTCAGGATTTTTTGTTATTAATTAACTTGATCATCTATAATTTCTGAGTAACTTAGAAAAAAATTGAGACCCCCTTTCATAGAATAGTATTTTGTAACTAATACCTTACATTGCAGTATTTCTGAACTATGTAATTGTTGGTATTTCTATCCAATATATATTTACAATTACTCATAACATTGACTTGAAAGAGCCAGAATTTCACCTCATGAAATGACAATGGCATTTTATGCACTGTGCCTTTTGATTCTGTTCTTTTCTAAATTAATCTCTTCCCTACAATATTAATTTATTGGCTGTTGTAGAATAAATTTCATGCATGCATTTACACTGTGTATTTTATTTGTAATTTTTCTTTCATAGATGAAAGTCCTGATGAGAAGTGGATTTTGTTTGATGGGCCAGTGGATGCAGTGTGGATTGAAAACATGAATAGTGTCATGGATGATAACAAAGTGTTGACTCTAATCAACAGTGAAAGAATAGTTTTACCAGATCAGGTTAATTTGTGCTGATTCCATTGCTTTTTGCTATTTATGATGTTTTCTCTTAGATTAATTTCCCCTGTATACTACTTCTTTGTTATTATTTTATGCATAATTTTTTTAGGTTTCACTTCTTTTTGAAGTGGATGACCTTTCAGAAGCTTCACCAGCAACAGTATCTCGATGTGGTATGGTTTATTTTGATTATAAAGACTTGGGTTGGAGAGCTTATGTGTCGTCTTGGCTTTGTAAAAATGCTAATGAAGAATATGCAAATGAGGTGAACTTCAGTTTCCATTAGTTCTTGATGAGTAATTCTTTCTTGATCAGAGTTGTTCTAACTAATTGTCTTGTTATTCTTTTGGTTACTCTTTCATGAAAGTGTACCTATATATTTAATTATTTTTATTGTATAACATTCATTATGATTTATATTGAGAAGATATTTGTGAATATAGAGTGAATTTTTACTAAAAGCTGATCCTAATTTGAATTATCCATAAATTAACTGCCCTTACAGATTCAGAGGTTCATAGATAGATATGTTACTAATATCTTAGAGTTCAAGAGATTGAATTGTAAGGAAATAATACCCTTGACAGATATAGCAGTTGTCACTTCATTATGCAATCTAATACATTGCTTCTCAACTCAAGAGAATGCTATGGATACCAGCCAGGGAGATTCATTTAAACTAATAGCAAAGAAGTGGTTTCTATTTTGGTAAGTTATAAACTATAGAAGAACATTTTTATTTTAATCTTCTTTTCCTTGCTTTAAAATCATAGTGCCATTAATTCTGTTTAGCATAATTAACACAACTAATTCTCTGGAGCAGTTATGTCAAAGTGTTCTTCAAGACTATTTTCATTGATCATGGTAAACATTTTAATGATTAAAATTAAAATTAAGGAGTTGTTAGATGGAAAATGAATTCATCGAAAATTTTTAATGAGAAGCAGAAATTATAGTGCACCTTTCTTCTAATGTTGAGCATTATATTCTTAAATATAAAATAAATAAAAATATAACCAATGTAAATTTTAAAATCTCAAATGAAGCAGCAGTGTTTTTGAAAACTAATGTGATACAGTAGAGCTCCAGGCAAGTGGGTAGGGTGTTTGCTTTTGGTGAATGAGCCCGGGATTCAGTTCTTATTGTGGGCCATCATGTTGACCTAGCATTGCAAAAAAACTGGTAAGCTACCTAAAATAATAGTTCATATGTCCAAGGAGTCTGGAGGATCTAACAAGATGGCATGGAAGTCAATACACTGACTACTTTAATGCCTCTTGGTCAGGAGGCACATAAGTCCCACACAGGGCACAGTTCCACACAGATATTGGCTATTGAAATTGATGTGAGTTGATTTAACCAAGATGCATGTACTGGAGGATTGAATTATTTGTTATTAATCTTATATAGTTTTGATGAATGGTTTATTGAACTGATGATTGTTTAGAGACTACAATAACTTACGATTTTTTTCTTCAGTGTTGTATGGTCAATTTGTGGTGCAGTTGATGAAGAAAGTAGAAGAATGGTTGATGCTTATATACGTGAACTGGAAGGCACATATCCATTAAAGGATACAGTATATGAATACTATGTTGATCCAATGACAAGATCTTTCTTAAATTGGGAGACACAGCTCAAGGAAAATTTTAAGATTGAATTGAAGTAAGTTTTCGTAATATCTGTGTGAAATACTGTCTAACTCATCTAACAATCAAATGAAATAATATTTCCAGCTGTCCTTTCTACAAGATTGTTGTTCCCACTGTTGATACTTTAAGATATCAATATTTGGTTACATCCATGCTTAAGGCTGGGCTTCCAGTTTTATTAGTTGGGCCATCTGGAACAGGTAAATCTTTTACTCATCGACTAAAATATTTTTGATTTATTTTTTGTTAAAGACATCTTTGATTTCTTTCAGGAAAAACATCCATAGCTCTAGAAAGCTTAAGTTCACTGGATAGTGATGTTTACTCTTTTCTCACTGTGAATATGTCTGCTCAGGTAATTTACAAATCTATACATCTTGAAAGACTATCCTCCTAACTTTTTAATGCAGTAGTTTGTTTCCAGAAAAATCTGTATTTATAAAATACTCTGTAAAAAAGATACTAGGATTATGGAAAAGTGAGGAATTCTTTGGAAACTGCCGTAAAAAAATGTTTTGATCCATGCTTCATTATTAAGAAGAAAACGTCATTCACTTTTTAAAATATGAATCTTAAATATGAAAACTTACTTTATGATATATTTAAAAAGGAAACTAAACTTTACCAGTTCAAAATTAAAAACATAGCTTAAAATAGGTACAAATTGTATTCATTTTGTGAGAGTGGTGTAAAATTCATTTTGTTATTTGAAATATTTGGCACATCTCTGCAAGTATTTAATGGCAGGATTCTCTCTATTTCTGTTATATCTTGAACAGGATTAAAATTTCCATCTTCAGTTGGATTATTGTGAGAATTGGGTTCATGTTGAAGTTTCATTTGATTTGATATTGAAATTGGTTATCAATTGTTGTTATGCTGTCTGTGGCTAGGGCCTTGTATAAATCTTGGTAATGTGCCATAAAGATCATGTTGAAACTCGACAGTCTGATTTACTATTCGATTATTTGATAGAAAATGATTTTCCAGTTTACTAGCTAGTTGAAAATCTTCCCGAATCATACTTGTGGTGAGGAAGACAGGTTCATCACTATCATTGTTTTCTTTGGAATCTGCTGCCTCCTGATCAGTCTTACGTCATTTTGCTTATTATGGCTTTTTCAATCAATAGTTCATTGTCACCCTCTAATGCTAAAACAACAAAACCTTCTTAAAAATATCTGTGCTGTAATGTTAATATTGGAATATTCAATCTTAATTGTGGATATACTATCTTGACTTGTAGCACATTCAAGCCAAATTGGTTTCCAACAAGCATTTAAAGGTTATGGTTTGATTTGGGTAATGCTAATGCAGCATGATTAGTACAATCCAAAATAGAAAGAAAAACCTTTACATGCACCAATGGCTATCAATGTCTTGTCATGTATCCCTTACATAACATCTCTCATAGTCTCTTATCATCTAGTTTATCCAAAATGTATTGAAATGTTTACTTGATGTAGTAGATCTTGAATATGGAAATCATAGCATGATCTGGTGGATGAGAAAAAGGTAGTCATATTAGGGTCACAGTAACACGTTTGGATGAACTAAATCTGGATATCTAGATTCATTTTCTACAATCAGAAGCATTCTGAATTTGAGTCCTTTTTCTTAAAGTATCTTTTAATTTAGGGAAAAAAATATTTGTTGAAAATTCAGGAAACTTTACTGCTTTCTTTGGAATCATTCAGGAAAATCTGTTTTGTCACTAATGCATTTTTACTTGCCATCAAATGAACTGGTAGTACATGCTAATCTTAACTCTTCATTGAACATGGTCTTAGAGATTAATTGATAAGAAGAAGTTTCAATATGCCCTAAAAAATTGCCTGGAAATTATGTTGTGCTACCTTTAGGTACCTTAAATTCACTAACTTTTTTCTGGAGTTTCATCATAGAAGTCCTGCATGGCAGCTTTTAAAAGATGCTGGTAAATTCTTTAGTAGCCTTGGCTTCTTCAGATGCTATTGCATCTTTGATTTTCAGATTATTTCAGATTTTATACAGATTAGTGTACCTAGGTCATTTGTGTAACACATTTATAAACTGTGTTAAATGATTGGTGCTAAAAAGTCTTTGGAAATATGGAATTAGGTGTATACATATACCTTTATTGAGTGTTTTTGTACATTGACTCATTCTTTTGACTACAATATGGCACTATAAAAATTTCAAATTTAGCTTTGTTTCTACTGACTTCTTGGGTACTCTTTTATACCGGATTCTCATTTTGATTCATATTGACAAAAATAGCTATGTATCAATAGGTGTATTTTGATTACTATAGATTCACTAAGGAACGTAATCAGTTGCTAAATATTAAATTAAGGTTATGGAATGTGGTATTGATTAGAAATATTTATTACAATTAGAATTCAAAATGAAAAATAAATGTTCATCTACATTCATTCATATCTAACAGATATAGGATTTTATCTATCATGTTTTAGAATCTTTGATATTCTCAAAGAGTCTGTATAGCACCAATTATGTAGGATAATGAAAATAGAATGTGATTAAATAAACTTTAGTGTTATTACACTAAAGTTTATTTAATCACATTCCATTTTCATTATTTTTATTCTCTTATAATATATTTTTATTCTCTTATATAAGTTTACTACTCATATTTTATTACCTCAGGTATCTTTATTTGTCGGATCCACGTTATTGTTATCTTTATTTGTTGGATCTCCTTATCTGCTTTAGTATTTTTCAGATTCCTATAAAATTTCTTTAGTGGCTGATTTTATTATTGCTGTTTGTGTTAACTCTTTGTAATTGTGTGAATTGAAGCTAATTTGTGAATGGATAATGGAAGTTTAAACAACCTCAGTGATGGCTTCTGATAAGTGTGAATGAGGCCTCTAACAATAATTATTGATTTCTGTCTAAACTTATTTGGTCATTATTTTCCTGGAAATTAGAAGAAAGAATGACAAGAAGGATAATCTATTTTTTGTATTTTATTTTATGTATACTTTACATTGCAGACATCTTCGAATGGTCTCCAAGAGCTTGTATGCAGTAAATTGGATAAAAGATCGAAGGGTGTTTATTATCCAGCCTTAGGTAAAATTTTCAGATAATTTAAATAAGGCTTTTTATTATATTTATAAACAACCCTTTAAAGGAATAATACTGATTCCTGTTAAGGATCAGCAAAGAAAACTCTCTTTTTGTGAAAATTCATTTTAATGTCAAGTGAAGATTGAGTCATAGATCCAAATGCATAATTTTCATCTAATGTAGATTATTGCAGAAATTGATTATATTTCTCCACAACATTTTACAGGGAACAAGTTAGTTACATTTATGGATGACTTAAACATGCCAGCCAAAGAAATATATGGTGCGCAACCACCTTTGGAACTTATTCGTCAGTGGTTTGACTATGGATTTTGGTATGATCGACAGAAGCAAACGCCTCTTTTCATAAATGTAATAAGATTAACAGATCTTTTCTATTATCATATTTTTAGCATTTTTTATCTGTTAATTCCGAAATCCTCTTACACTTATTCTCTTTTTCATTTGATTCTCCTGTTTTATTAGAGGCATTACCTTATGTCATAAAGACTGTAAGGCAGAATTGAGAGGGACTGAGTCATTTTCCTGACCTATGAAGGTTTTTGGCCTTGGGCAGGTGAACAGAAAGATCATTCTTTTTCTTATTTATTGATAAGACCTAAGAGGTACAAAATAAATATTTACAAGGAGAAACAGACTTGGGAAATGTCTGACAGGATGGGACTGAAACCCAGATTTT
Organism: Ladona fulva; assembly: GCA_000376725.2. Lineage (NCBI taxonomy): Eukaryota > Metazoa > Arthropoda > Insecta > Odonata > Libellulidae > Ladona > Ladona fulva. Next base: position 13,226 of record KZ308942.1, on the reverse strand, counting down.
CTAATTGTCAGTCATAAACATCAGCATGATTATCGGTTTAAGTTTGGATTTCATGAAAGTCTTTATCTGTTGAATATATATATATATACTGTTGAATAATATCCCAAGCATGAGGGTCAATCAGAAAATAAGGTTACAAGATTTAAAAAAAAATCAGAAAGTGCATATATTTTAATCAAAGTTAAAAAAATTGTGAGGAATGTAGTCATTTTTCTACACAATCTTCGTTCAGATTGATGCATTTTTGTAGGCATGTAGGCAGCTTTTGAATGCCAGTGTTGAAGACCTCATGCTCCACTTCCCATAGCCACTTTTCGATTGTCTCTTTTACCTCTTTGTCATAAGAAGAAAAATTTTGTCCACCTTAAAACTTCTTAAGCTTTGTGAAAAGATGAAAATCTCTGGGTGCGAGATTTGGACTATAGGCAGGGTGGATGATGATATCCCATCCAAAGAATTGAGAAAGGTATGTGGCATTGATGATGATGATGATGTTGAGGCGGTGTCCCTACATAGAGGGCCAGAGGCACTTAGACCTATTTGGTCCATTGTGCCATCTGCCATAATACGAAGTTACCCATGGAGTCCTATGGCTTTACAAAAGGCCAAGATGCTCCCCATGGGTAAGTCCCTAATGTCCCTGGGCTCCAGAAAGAGGGTGCCCATGAGATGAAGCAGTGTCCTGGCAATGGCCGGGCATTGGTACAGAAGATGAATTGTAGATTCCTCTTTTTGGTTATGCCATCTGCAGCTTGGAGAATCAGTAATTCCCATGTTGAAGAGATGTTTGTTTACCAGGTAGTGTCCGGTTAGTAGGCCTACCATTGTTCTCAAATTCCTCCTATCAAGTGATAGGAGTTTATTGGCATAGCTATAGTTTGGACCATCACAAAAGCTCCTAGCTTGTCTTAATCCCTGAGTTGATTGCCAGATGTTTAGGTGTTGGGCAAGGCATGTGGTGTTAGGCCTGGTGTTGTCATTTAGGAGGCAGAACCATGGACCAGCATTCTCCTACAGCGATTTTTTATGTCTTTCTTGTGGGTTTCACAGAATTCAGCAGAATCGATTATTTCCCCTTGAGATATGGATTCAATCAGCAAACTCTTTTAAGTTTCTAATAGACAGTGACCATGATCTTGTTAACTTGAATATGTGGTTTTGAACTTCTTGGCCAATTGTGAGGTCATCTGTTGCCGTGTTAACAACTCATCACTTCATTTCTGGTGTTTCCACAAGTTTCTATTAAATACTTGCTGCAGTTTCATTTCAATTTATTATCAATATTTTAATATCTCATAGCTACAAAAGGTGTAGGCAATGGGCATTGAACTACTCATTGTAAAATGACTCTGTGACTGATGTGTTGGACTGATCGACCCATGTGTTGTTTTGTTTGAATCGTAATGGATTTCATCTACATGAAAAGTGCAACAACTTTGAAAAGAAAATCCCTATGGCTCTCAGGGGCCTTGTAACCTTACTTTCTGGATGACCCTGGTACCTTTTAATCAATGCTACTGATATTGTAATGTGCTTTCTGTAATATACAACACAGAACAAGATGGCAAAATTTATCAAAGAAACAATTTCTGGAATGAACTATCATTTATTGAATGATACCAAGTGATATTAACAAAAGAAAATTTTATGTTTAGAGCTGAAGTTTATTATCCCAATTGATCACCTGTCTTAACACCTATAAACCACCTAAAATCATAATCTCTGCTAATTAAATGAGCTTTTGGTTGTAGTTTTTTTACTGCATATGTAGTCTAGAATATATGCCCATGTTGTGTATTTACGTTCATAATTTATTATTATTTTATGTAATGGCATATACTAGAGAAATGAAAAATCAACAAAAACTGTTTAATAAAAAACAATTTACATTCTGTGAAATTTTACTGTTTTGTAGGATCTTAAGCTTGCATGCAATTATATTTTAGATTTTGTTGTCCCAGCAGAAACAATTTTTATGAGATGACTCTTTAAAATTCTTTGTAGGATATGTTACTTATGGCTGCCATGGGTCCCCCAGGAGGAGGAAGAAATACGATATCAAGGAGGCTTTTAAATCGTTTCAATGTGTTAAATATTGTTTTTCCAACCATCTCTGAAATTGAGAGAATTTTTGGAACAATGCTTCGTTGTAAAATGAATAATTTTGATGATGATGTGAAGCCATTAAGTAAGTAATATTGACTAATTATTCAACGTTAATTTCCATTGACTCATTATTCTCTCTTTTCATACAATATTTTATAGTCACCTATTTTTTTGAGAGGAAATGTAGACCTCTAATAACATTTTTTAAGTTGTTTGAAATAATTATTAAGGAATTTGTCCTAAGGAACTAGTCTCATTATATAATTCTGCTGATGTTGCAAACAATTTGCTTATCTANACGAGGTTTGAATTCTAACCAGTTTAGAATCATTGCTAAAGTAATAGTTAATGTATGTGTTTAGATAGTGAAATTTAACTCATTTTACTTGTTTAATCATATCTAGGTAATCGATGAACGTTTCCTTGAAATAATAAATAACATACTAAGTAGTGGTGAGGTGCCAAATTTATACAAACCTGAAGAACTCGAAGAGGTATGCCAAGAAAATTTTAAATAATCAGCTAAACTATATCTTGCTGTGTTTGAAAAATTGCTACCATCTCCAAAAAAAATACATTATTTGTTCAGTTTGAGAGACTTATCTAAGGTAAATTAAGTGTATCTTTTACTCCTACCATATGGAATATATTAAAACATAAATTACCAAGCATTTGCAGTTTTAAGTCGGGTAAATTTTGCAATAAATTCCTGAATAACTGTGATCACTGAAAATTGAATTGTTAATTAAACAGGATAATATTTGAGCAGAACAACTCTAAGTTCTGTACTTTTTCTATTTATTCATTGTTTGAATGTTTATGGCATTGTTCAATATATTTTATTGCTATCATACTATCAAATTATTAAGGATGAGGAAAGTTGTTTTTGACTTTGCGCAGTAAGCTGTGTGACTGAATCCCAAGGTAAGTAGGTGACCTGGGTTCGAGTTTACGTCATATTGCTATTCCTATTGTTATTCCTATTAAAATATTTACTGAGGATCTGATATAATAATCACTATATAGTATATATTTGTCTGTGATGTGTTTAACAATATATGAGTAATGCATTAGGAAATTAAAAAGTAATTTACAGCAATTTTCATTAAAATTAAAACACAAAGCAATAGGATTCACAAGGGGGTTTAATTGACTAATGAAATTTGTTATTACTTTTATCAAAATACCTTGGATTGACTCTTGACAATTCAAAGATATTCTCATAAGAAATTAAGTTCTTCTCTACTATTTCCATGCTTCATTTAATTTACAACAATGTAAACTGATCAAAGATTCTTTATTTGGTCATGTAATATTGTTTGCAATTAGAAATCAGAATATATCATAGTATATGGGAGAATTTGGTAACAGTTGATGATTGTAAACAACCATCCCCTTGATGAACTAATGACAATAATTAAATCTGAGCTCACATGTATTTCCATAAGAATACGTGGGGAATTCATACCCATATAGAATTCATTGTAGGCTTCAGCAGCATAGTCATTAAGGCACTCATATGCAGAAGGCTGGGGTTCAATCCCCATTTATGGCTATTTACCTGCCAGCATTTTTTTGAGGATTTGAGGCCCAGGTCAACTCAGCTAATCAGTAACAGAGGTAATATGGTTATTTGTCAAAATTGTAAACACTGAAATCACTAAGGATTTTTTCCTCTTCAAAAAGAGTATCATCTTCTTACCATTCATTCTAATAAAATGTAAGAACCTCTCATGAGTTTGCAAATTAAGGCTGCTAATACTTAACCTAAGGGTATGAATTCAAGATTTCTCGAAGGAAGCCTTATAGACCTACAAGTCTATTGAAATTAAGCTCTCTCGTAATTGATGTGGGAAATTTACCATACATGATGTTGATGTGCATGTTCATTGTATTGTCCTACAACTTTTTGTTAGGAATTTTGTCCCAAATTAATATCTCCTAACTTGTCCTAAAATTAATTTCTTAGGTTTTCCAAGGGCTCCTGCGTGGTCATGCAGATTTCCTAACTACAAAAAGTTCATTTCTTCGACTATGGATTCATGAATGTTATAGAGTATTTTGTGATCGTTTAGTAGATGACAAGTAAGCACATAACCATAGAATATTGATATAATAATGAAAATGAGTTAATTATAAAATTAAAAGTAATGCAAATAAAATATGATAATAAATGGCTATGTTTTTGCTTAATTGATCATAGTTTTTGATTATATTCTTGCAATATTATATTTCAGTGATAGAGAATGGTTTGAAAATCAAGTAAATAATCATCTAGGTGAACATTTTGATTTGACGTTAAATGGGATTTGTCCTGGAAAAGTAACACCTATATTTGGTAAATTGTTTTACTGTATAAATTAAACAAATGATTTAGTAGTGATCATTTACTATCCAAAAAAATTATCCATTGATGTCACTCTCTTACAGGAGATTTTGCAAATGATCAACACATTTATCAGGATTTCATGGATTTTGCATCCCTTAAAAAAATTATGGAAAAATTTCTGAATGAGTATAATACATCTCCTGGAAAAATTAAAATGGATTTGGTTTTATTTAGAGATGCCATAGAACATATATCTCGCATTATCCGTGTTATTTCTCAGCCCAGAGGAAATATGCTACTTATTGGAAATGGTATTGTAAAAAGTAATTATTAAATTCACTTAAAAAAATAAGTATCTAAGAAAATTATAATTTCAGGTGGAAGCGGCAGACAATCTTTCTCCAGATTTAGTTCATTTATTTGTGAATATGAAGTCTTTCAAATTGATGTTAGAAAGCAGTACAGATTACAGGAATTTCGTGAAGATCTGAAAACTTTGTACAGAGCAACAGGAGTTGAAAACATTGGAACAACTTTTTTCTTTACTGATTCTCAGGTAAGAAATAAATTATGTTGGCCAAGTCTTCTCTTATCTTGAAAGTGAACCTCTGTGGTATATGATGTAAATGAAACTCTTAGGTTTAATTTCTGCTACAAAATAACGAAAATTCAGGATGAGGTTATGCTTAAAGGAATTGAAATTAATGGAATGGAACCACAATGGAACTTATGTTTTGTAAAACCCAATCCTTATGTGATTTTTTCATGTGTTTTTGGAATATTTCTACCTCAATTCAAAATGTATGAAAAACGATTAAACAAAAATTGTTCTGCTTACCATATATGGATTGTTGGTAACGAGGTTTGAATTCTAACCAGTTTAGAATCATTGCTAAAGTAATAGTTAATGTATGTGTTTAGATAGTGAAATTTAACTCATTTTACTTGTTTAATCATATCTAGGTAATCGATGAACGTTTCCTTGAAATAATAAATAACATACTAAGTAGTGGTGAGGTGCCAAATTTATACAAACCTGAAGAACTCGAAGAGGTATGCCAAGAAAATTTTAAATAATCAGCTAAACTTAATTTTTTAGAAATCTATGGCTTCTATTGACAAATTTAAAAGTATGAATAATCAGGCTTAGGAAAATATATTTTGTCTTATATCAAAATTTTCTCTGAGTAAATTTTCAGATAAAAACTGCTCTACAAACATCTGTTAATGATGTAAAATTCCTCCAAACCAATGCTGCAGTTTTTGATTTTTTTATAGAGAGAGTTAGAAAACACTTGCATGTGGTATTATGTATGAGTCCAAGTGGATCTTCTTTCAGGTATGTTATTCAATATGTTCTTCATTTTGTTTTCTGAATGAGAAATTTTGAATTGTGCCACCTTTTTGTGTCAATTATCTTTAGGGACTGGATACGCCAGTATCCTGGACTTGTTAACTGTTCAACTTTAGACTGGTACAGGAAATGGCCAGAGGATGCTTTACTTGAAGTAGCCAATGTAAACCTTTCAAAACTTAAATTATCTACTTCCGAGGAACAGTCTGAGGTATGGTTGGTAAAATAATCTTTTCTCTGTATTGTATATCTGTGAAATCAATGTCTAGTTGTATTAAAAATTCTAGACTAACAAAGCAATCTATGGAAACTTCTTTAAATGTAAATGCTATCATGACAAAAACTGTAATTATTATATATTTCACCTATGAATTTAAATCTATATGTTTAGAATTCAAAGTATCTTTGCAGTTGTTTGTATTAGCTTTAGAAATTAGGATTCAGTCAAAATATACCCTATTGTAATAAAATTAAAATACTTCATGCACATATTGCACTTTAGCAACTGAAGAATATTTAGAATAGCAATGATGGTTCCTTCATACTTATTTGATGGGCATAATACTTATATGAGTTTTATGATTGGCTAGTTCCTTAAAATTTAGGAATATTATTTGTGAAGATATGTATTTGGGAATAATTGTTGTGAAGTATGAAGTTGAACAATATATATTTAATTAAAAATTGCAATAATTTTGAAATATTTCACTTTAAAATAGGAACTTGAATTGGTAGAAGTAAACACTTTAGACTCAATTGTGTTTCAATGAAAGAAAAGCTTATATTTAGTATGTTTTAGAATAATTTAATTAGCACATATTAGAAATATATATTTTATAGGTTTTTTTGTGTTTTGATGTTTCAGGAAATATTAAGGGGATCTATAGCATCTATTTTTGCATCAATGCATCATTCTGTACATTCGTATTCTGAAAGAATGTTTTCAGAAATTAAAAGACCCAACTATGTGAGCCCAACAAATTATTTACAACTTGTGTCAGGATACATTGAGTAAGAACATACCTTTATTCAGGGTAGTGGTGAACAATTTCGAGTTGCCATTGTGTGATATTCAACAATGTTGACTTTTCAGCTTTCTTCAATCTAAACGGAAAGAACTGAATGATTCTGCCAATAAGCTGCGAAGTGGATTGCTGAAAATCGATGAAACTAGAGCTAAAATTGAAGTTATGTCAGCTGAATTGGCAGATGCTCAAGCTAAAGGTATGATTATAAAAGAAGACCATATGCTACATTTTATTTATTTTAATATCATTGTTTGGTTCTAGATAATAAATGTGAAAAAATATGAAAGAATTCCATAAAGTTACTCCAGAGACTGTCTCTTTCATAATAAATGTGTTATTTAAAGTCAGTATTTATTGGAGTGTAACACTCACTTTTACAAAAAAATTTAGCGCTGAAATTCTACTGTCTAACGTGCATTTAGTATTTATAGTTTGAACTCAACTGAAATAAATTAATTTTACCCATCTTTTGGTATTTTGTCTCAATATTTAAAATTATATAAACTATTAGAGTATTAATAAGTCTGCTTATTGAGTTATTGAAACAGTTCAGAGTTCAGAGTCCCTAATCTTTTTATTTGTGTAAAATTGTTTTGTATTTAATTTAATTTTTTACCTAAAAATCCTTAAAATCATGTTGCTTGTTATATGCCAATGCATGGTATTCACCAAAAAATACTGTGTCTATTATGAGAGATCAATATAAAATACTTTGGTTGTCTTGTCAGCCTTTATTTCAGAATTTAAGGATTTTGTGAAAGTTATTGCATTTCTATTTATGAAGATGTCTTACAGAATGTTTAGAAATTTTGACAAAATGGATGAGGTGTTAAGTTCCAATTTATATACAAGCTTTGAAAATTAGTCAATATCATATATTTATAGATATAATTTTCCCGCTTTAGAACTTATCATGTAAGATATTGATCAGTTTGTGTGATTTGTTATGCAGTCTTCATTCCAAAACATCCCAGAGATGTTTATTGTGATTCCAAGGTCTCAGCAGTATCAGGACAGGACTGTAGTAGCCCAGTTAATTTATGGGATGTTGTTATTATCTAACCACTCCCCCTCATTTCATCCAGTATAGACCACCTCTGTCACAATGAAATACACAATTACCTTCAACACAAGGCAGGATAGAAATGGTTAAAAATTTAACATTACTCTGTGCTGTGATATTGCACTGTTAAGCAACATCAAGGCCAAGCTACCTGTAATCGCACCATCCAACCACCACCTCGGAATTTCACTTTCTACGAATATATTCGATTGAATAGATCTTTTTACTATCTTTTATGTTTTCCATTGCCTTTAAATGTATTTAAAATTTTGACTTTGATATTATGTTTTTCATATTTTGTCCAAAATTATTTACTCTTTTGTTGAACATTGGTTAACCTTATTTAATTTGAACATGTTGATAAACAGATATTTTTAATATCACAAAGTATATTGATTAAAATAATTTCTTTTCAACAGTTACAAAATTTCAGCAGGAATGTGATAACTATTTGGTAATTATTGCTCAGCAAAAAAGAGAAGCTGATGAGCAGCAAAAGTCTGTCACTGTGAAAAGCAGGAAAATCATGCAAGAGGAAGCAGCTTGCAAAAAGTTGGCAGATATAGCTCAGACTGATTTAGATGAGGCCATGCCTGCCTTAGAAGAAGCTATGAGGGTGAACTATATGATTTATATTCAATTGTTTAAGGGAAATATACAATATCACATTTTGCTGAATAAACTGTATATACTACAGAAAGTTTATCAAGCCTACAATGTTTTTTTTTTACTGCTAGATGTTAAGTTAATTTTTTGAATTGCTACCAACTTTCACTGAAGTTCTCAAGTGATTATATTATATGGGATACAAATGGCATTGTTCTCTATCTTAGAGGACCAATTCTCTGAGTAATGACCATTTCACATTGAATATAAGTGTTGGTCCCAAAGAAAGGTTTCAAAAATTGGTTAGCATTTTTTTCTGGTGTGGGAATTGAATAAAAATTGTGTATAGAGTAAAAACTTAGCTTAGATATTGTTCTACTGCGACCTTGGTGCCACTCATGTGAAAACTTGTATCTACTTGCAACAAATAAGCTACAATCTTAGTGTCAATGTAACTGCATTAAAAATCTAAAATATTATATTGTCTATAGCAATTGAGAAATACAGAAAGTTTGGTCAGATGGGTTGGGTTAGAAGGGTATGTATATAGTTTCATTATTTACCTTACATAAAAAGAATGTTTTTTNATGCATTAGTTCATGGTAAAACTTCTTGATACTGCTCTAAAGGTGCTGAGGTGTTAGATTATAAAAGTCACTAGGTAGTGATTTGTGATGGTATGTGATTTTTGCCTTGATCATTTGTAGTAAACATGAAATTAGTTCAGTTTTTATAGGCTGTTGAGTGTAATTTTGGAACGATTGTGCTCTCTGATGGCCTCCCAGCACTTTTATTAAAAAATGTGTTATTATCTAATTATCAATTTGATAAAAATCTGTTATTTTAGAGTGAGAAAGACCAAAATTATGTAGCAAAGGAAGGAACTCTTTATCTGAAAAGCTGACTATTCTTCAAAAGTGTAACAAGAAGGCAAAGAAGCAACCACAGCTATATACTTAAAAAAATCTGTTTGGATGAAACTTAAGCTTTAGTCTAATACCTAATTCACTCTTTATCTTCCTCTCAGTAATTATTTAATTTACTTTACTCTTCAAAATTGATTGCAGATTCCATGTTGAAAAAGAATGTTTATCACCTAAAGCTCTTTTTTCTTATCAACGAGAAAATAAAAATAAATTGTACTGAAATGAAATTAAAATAAAAAAAATATTTTGTTGTTAAAACAGGCTTTAGATGCTTTGAATAAGAAGGATTTAAGTGAAATAAAATCTTATGGTCGTCCACCAGCCAAGGTAGAAATGGTTATGGAAGCTGTTATGATTCTGAAGATGGTAGAACCGACTTGGGCTGAAGCAAAGAGGCAGCTTGGAGATCCCTTTTTCCTCACTCAGGTAAGCCATAGCTATGTTTATCATTAGAATTTTCAGTTTTGTAGCAATCATTTTTCAGGATGGTAATAAAATGTTATTCATTTATGATACTGCAGTGTTAAATTGTTGCAGCATTGAATGGTATATATTTACAATGTCAATTAAATTGTCATATATTATTTATATTTTTCTGTAGATGCATTTAGCACTGGTGAATTTAGACTAGTAGAGCCTAAGAGCACAGAGAATTTGGAGGGTTAAATAATTTTCCCCATGTTTTAACTAATCACAAAAAAATTGAAAAAATCCATAATGTCATTAAATATATTCATGCGCTTACTTTTGCAGATGAGAGCATGAAATTATGGCAAAAAATGACAAAATATTGAATTAGATGCATTTCTCTTATTGTCAATGAGAAGTCAGCTGAATTGGCAGATGCTCAAGCTAAAGGTATGATTATAAAAGAAGACCATATGCTACATTTTATTTATTTTAATATCATTGTTTGGTTCTAGATAATAAATGTGAAAAAATATGAAAGAATTCCATAAAGTTACTCCAGAGACTGTCTCTTTCATAATAAATGTGTTATTTAAAGTCAGTATTTATTGGAGTGTAACACTCACTTTTACAAAAAAATTTAGCGCTGAAATTCTACTGTCTAACGTGCATTTAGTATTTATAGTTTGAACTCAACTGAAATAAATTAATTTTACCCATCTTTTGGTATTTTGTCTCAATATTTAAAATTATATAAACTATTAGAGTATTAATAAGTCTGCTTATTGAGTTATTGAAACAGTTCAGAGTTCAGAGTCCCTAATCTTTTTATTTGTGTAAAATTGTTTTGTATTTAATTTAATTTTTTACCTAAAAATCCTT
>KZ308941.1:304140-322610 GCA_000376725.2 Ladona fulva | reverse complement strand
CTCTCAATGGCTATTGTAAGAGCTTACCTCTTAAGATTACTTGGTATGAAATGTCAGCTGGACCCTCAGTAGTATTTTTTTAATATTGGAACATTAGATTTTGTAGGTGATTTTTATTCCATAGAAAATATAGGAATCAACCTGAGTTAGCTTCCTCATGGTAAACTAAGGGATGGGATGGGAAGTTTTTGGGTTGGTAAGGGTTTGGAAGGTTAGGTACGGGGTGGGATGGGAAGTGATGGGATGGGATGGTAATGGAAGGGGTGGGATGGGAAGGTATGGGAATGGGAAGGGTTGGGATGGGAAGATATATTTTCTTTACCTTATATCACTATAAAACTTTGCATAAAATCATTCATATAAGGTGTACTATATAATTTTTCTCATATCCTAAGTGTATTTTTTATATGTGCTCTGCGCTTCTGTATTTGTTTTTCTACATTGTGTTACATTGTATGTATTCTGTTTCCCTTTTTTTAGTTATTCTACTCTTCATATTCAAGCTTTGATTATCAGTTGTGTGGAAATTGATTGTATTTGTGGATGAATGGGGATGATGATCAAAGTTATATTGCTACCAACCTATCAATTATCTACAGTCAATATCTGCTATCTTATCTACCAATTTGTAAATAAAAAATTATCCATTTTATTTCTTTAAATACTTCCTGACTTATAGTATAATTTCTGATGGTACATTATCTCTTAAAGGTTTCACGGTTACATCATATGGGGAAGTTACTCAAAATAGGATCCGAGTATTCTGCATATTTCATATGGAGGAATATTTTACCTTTCTGGCATCCTGGACGCAAACATTCTATGAACCTATCATCCGTGTCTTCTTGTGCGCTGAATAATTTCAGGTAAGGCCTTAATGTTCTTAAAACATTGTAATTTGCTTACGCGTTGGGAAATATGAGATACGAGTAAAAGTTGCTTGCATACTGCAAGCTTAATGTAAGATAGATTAACTAAGGCATTACACACCACCTGCAACACTCCGCCTGCTATAAACGGACTTCCATCCACCAACTACAATAACCTAAACGAATTATTCATAATACGTGTATAAGAAATGTCCTAGCATCGAACCTTGGTCTATGAGGACAAATATTCTTACAGCATACGATAGAAATCCCTATCTTCTATAGATGTGGCGAATGTCAACCTTCTACCTGACCGCGAAATCCCGTAACGAATTTTTGAATATTCGGTCATTCGAATGCTCCTGGGATCGAACCTGGCCCTTTAGGGCAAGAAGCTTTACGGCATACGATAGACAATCATCTATTCAGATTCGGTTATGTAAATGGCTGTGTTGGAAAGAGAATATTACCGATTTCAATGTAAATAATTATCCCGATCTCTGCAAAAGGTTTCATTTGGCTCCTCTCAAAACAAGNAGATATCCGGAGAAGCGTCTATATAAAGAGATATCCGGAGAAGCGTCTATATAAAGAGATATCCGGAGAAGCGTCTATATAAAGAGATATCCGGAGAAGCGTCTATATAAAGAGATATCCGGAGAAGCGTCTATATAAAGAGATATCCGGAGAAGCGTCTATATAAAGAGATATCCGGAGAAGCGTCTATATAAAGAGATATCCGGAGAAGCGTCTATATAAAGAGATATCCGGAGAAGCGTCTATATAAAGAGATATCCGGAGAAGCGTCTATATAAAGAGATATCCGGAGAAGCGTCTATATAAAGAGATATCCGGAGAAGCGTCTATATAAAGAGATATCCGGAGAAGCGTCTATATAAAGAGATATCCGGAGAAGCGTCTATATAAAGAGATATCCGGAGAAGCGTCTATATAAAGAGATATCCGGAGAAGCGTCTATATAAAGAGATATCCGGAGAAGCGTCTATATAAAGAGATATCCGGAGAAGCGTCTATATAAAGAGATATCCGGAGAAGCGTCTATATAAAGAGATATCCGGAGAAGCGTCTATATAAAGAGATATCCGGAGAAGCGTCTATATAAAGAGATATCCGGAGAAGCGTCTATATAAAGAGATATCCGGAGAAGCGTCTATATAAAGAGATATCCGGAGAAGCGTCTATATAAAGAGATATCCGGAGAAGCGTCTATATAAAGAGATATCCGGAGAAGCGTCTATATAAAGAGATATCCGGAGAAGCGTCTATATAAAGAGATATCCGGAGAAGCGTCTATATAAAGAGATATCCGGAGAAGCGTCTATATAAAGAGATATCCGGAGAAGCGTCTATATAAAGAGATATCCGGAGAAGCGTCTATATAAAGAGATATCCGGAGAAGCGTCTATATAAAGAGATATCCGGAGAAGCGTCTATATAAAGAGATATCCGGAGAAGCGTCTATATAAAGAGATATCCGGAGAAGCGTCTATATAAAGAGATATCCGGAGAAGCGTCTATATAAAGAGATATCCGGAGAAGCGTCTATATAAAGAGATATCCGGAGAAGCGTCTATATAAAGAGATATCCGGAGAAGCGTCTATATAAAGAGATATCCGGAGAAGCGTCTATATAAAGAGATATCCGGAGAAGCGTCTATATAAAGAGATATCCGGAGAAGCGTCTATATAAAGAGATATCCGGAGAAGCGTCTATATAAAGAGATATCCGGAGAAGCGTCTATATAAAGAGATATCCGGAGAAGCGTCTATATAAAGAGATATCCGGAGAAGCGTCTATATAAAGAGATATCCGGAGAAGCGTCTATATAAAGAGATATCCGGAGAAGCGTCTATATAAAGAGATATCCGGAGAAGCGTCTATATAAAGAGATATCCGGAGAAGCGTCTATATAAAGAGATATCCGGAGAAGCGTCTATATAAAGAGATACTGTTGGCATTTGCACATGGAGCACAGTCAGCCCATCTTACCTCAGTTTTCCTTCGTGGCACTTTTCAGTCTTGTTTTCTTTTCCTAGATTCTTGAATAGATTAATCATCAATATTAAAGACCATTCAATTGGATTGTGTATGAAAACAACTCTTGGTATTGAATTCGAGAATTTGCGTGTCAGCTGGGATGTTTTCACTACTCGGCTCACTTCACTACTAATTTGAATTTATCTTTGAAAATTGGTAATTAGTGCTCATTATTTTCATTTACATTAGTACGCGTAGATTATATGAAAAAGAAGAAAAGACGTTTTTATGAAAATGAGTAGTAGTCGCAAATGTTTCAAATCTGTGAATTTAATATTATTAAATCTCCATTTAGAAAACTATCACCGAAATAGGGAATCAGAGGAAGGAACTTTTTTTGGAAGTCACACAAAATAAGAGATCATTACTGGTTTGTAGATTAACATACAAATATAGTTACACATTTTAATTTTTTTTAACTATTAGTTGTAGATGGGTACATTGAAGAAATTCTTGAAAAAAGTTTAAATATTAGATGAAAAATTTTCGGAAAAGATTGCTGTAGTCGTTTTGAGAAAGGAATACTTTAATGATCAATTTATTTCGATTCGACATAATGTATTTGCTGTTTGTTTTGTATTTTGTAGCTAAGAAAGTTTCTGTTATAATTTATCGTATTAACTTTGAACGAGATAGATATTACGTTTAAATTCTGAGTCGATATAATTAACTGTATTGCACTTGAAGTCGAATAAATAAAACTATTCTATTATGCAAATTCCATTTTTTTCGTTCAACATTGTATGAAGTGTTTGAATTTTCAAAATAAAACTGTTATTTTTACCACGAGGATTAAAAATTACATTATACTTTTTTCATGTGTCACCATATTAAGGATTTTACATATCAAGAACTGATTTTTCTTAGCGTAGAAAAAACTTCCGCTGCGTTCTTTCTTTACCACAGTTACGGAATGTCGCAGTCGCCATTCTTTAGGAATCCAGTCAATAGTCATGGTTACTCCTAGAAAAATTGAATCTAAAATTTACAATAGTTAATTAACAAATTAAATAATCTTAAGTGCATTGTATAGTTCTATCCTAATTGCTAATTGAGGAAAGCAAGGGGAAACTCCTCATCTCTCCTAGTAAGTCTCATTTCCCTCATCATTGTTTTTTCCAACAGTTTCCTCCAACAGAGTCTACACCACAACGAAATTGAATGCTTCAATATGGTTCCGAGAAAATTCTTTTCTGTGAAAATTGACCAGTTTGACAACTGGTATCTTTTTAACGCCTACAATTAGCGAAAAATTAGGGAGGAAACCATAAAATTCTTTTTTTTTAACAAAAAGCGAAGTTTCAAGTCTCTCGCTCAAAAAAAAACCATTTTTGGTCCGTTGGCCATGTTTAATCGATCTTTTTATCGATTCGAATCGATTTGTGTCTCGTTACAACGACCGTGATATAAATATTTTTCCAATTTGCCAGTGAAGTGTTTATATGAAATGATTGATTTATAGGAAAATTCAGATGTTCATATTTTAAGTTAATATTTCGCATGCTGCATGTTGGAAATCCTTATTATTATTATCTTATCCTTAATATTATCTTATCCTTATTATTATTATCTTATCCTTATTATTATCTTATCCTTACCCTTATTATGAGAAATCTCAGCCTTGACCAACAACCAATTTATCGCGTGTCGTTACTAAATCATCGTAGCACCCAGCCGCCGCGGACGAAATCGTCGTGGGACTAAATTGTCGTGGGACCAAATCGTAGCGGACCAAAGTTCCGGCAGCGTATGATTCACTATCGATCTTTTGTGTGCTTGATCCTTCCTCATTTAATATCGAAGGGAGGGAAACAGCATCAGTGTTCTCGATATCTTCATTGTCGTTCTGAGAGCTACTCGGGACATTACCCTCCATTTTTCTCTTTTGAAATTGGTCCTTTAAAAACTCCATGTTTTTAAAAAATGGCCACGTAGAATCTTTGAGGGATCCTCCAGCACTCCCACTTCGTTGTTTCGTAAACTTATTTAATTCCTTACGGAACGTGTCCCTCAAACCACGCCATTTACTTTTGACTGCTTCACCTGATATAAGAACGAAAATGTTTTAGGATGGATTTCTGTTTTTAGTTGTAAAGAAGTGATGTGTTTGTGTTATTAGTTGCTGTTTTAGAGAGGTTTAAGCAATACTTACACAGATTAGAGTGAGTTTTATACAGCCCTTTTATTACAGATTTTTATCAACTGGAATGTCATTTCAAGCTTTATCTTTCTCCTATAG
This sequence comes from Ladona fulva, assembly GCA_000376725.2. Classification (NCBI taxonomy): domain Eukaryota; kingdom Metazoa; phylum Arthropoda; class Insecta; order Odonata; family Libellulidae; genus Ladona; species Ladona fulva. The sequence goes on along the minus strand of KZ308941.1, from coordinate 317,443 downwards.
AATTTCGCACTGTGCTGTGCGAAACATAGTTTACGAAACGTGTGAAGCAATATGGGATGGTTTCTGCAAGCAACATATGCCTCTACTTACTACGGAACAATGGAAATCCATCGGTAGTGACTTCTAAAACAAATGGAATTTCCCAAACTGTATTGGCTGGATAGACGGAAAACATGTTCGAATCAGATGTCCTAAGGAAACAGGGTCGATGTTTTTCAACTATAAAAGATATTTTTCGGTCGTGTTGCAAGGGATAGCTGATGCAAATTTCAAGTTCATCGGTGTTGAAGTTGGAACTTACAGAAAGCAAAGCGATGGGGGAACTTTTTCGGATTCAAACGTTTATCAACGATTAGAAATGAACACTCTCAACATACCAAACAATGAAAATATTCCGTCTACTGACATTTCAGCTCCCTTTGTTTTGTTGGGTGATGATGCCTATCCTCTGAAAACATACTTATTGAAACCATATTCAAGAGTGAGACTTACTCAGGAAGAACGTATTTTTAACTATAGAATATCAAGAGCTAGACGTTGCGTCGAATGTGCCTTTGGAATCCTAACAGCAAAGTGGAGGTGTTAAAAACTGAATTGCAGATGGATCCAGGAAAAGTAAACATTGTAGTTAAATGCCTTTGCCTATTGCATAACATACTTATCGATAAGGAAGGTATTTCTTCACTTGAAATTCCGATTGAATCTGCGACCATAGGTAATGGGTCAGTTTCATGACGGTATAACTTAACCATTACTGCAGAAACGCGAGTAAAATAGAGAAGTCTTTAAAAATTATTTTGTTAGTCCCATAGGGGAGGTTCAGCTTCAATACATTATATTGTGATTAGAAAAAATGAAGAAATAAAACATTTAATGCTTGTGTTTATTTCGATTGTAAGTTAGAACATAAATAAGTAACTGGTAATAATACTTTCCAACTGTTATTATTAACAACAAAAATGTAACCAAGAGAAATGTGAAAATGCCAATAAAAACTATACTTACTACTAGTATTCAGTTCCTGAGCGATTTCGTTCCACTTTTGCCGACAAATGTCTCTGTTGTGGTAGTGCTTCTCTTTCATGTCCCACAAACACTTGTTCTCAAACACAATGCTGATTAACTTTTCTGTATCCATGGTAAAAAGAAGCAATATTTATAATAAATTATTTATGAATAAAGTCGAACTTTACGCAAAACTCGCAAGTGTAGTAGGCTGTTCGTCAGAACGCATGCGAAAAAATCAAACTGGTTTGAACGGTGGAATTGTTCTGACGAGTTCGTGCGGCTTCTGAAGAAGTGGTCGCATACAAAGTAAACAGTCTCGTAGCATTTAAGCAGTTTGATTGTTCGGACGAATCCGTCAGAACACTTTTCGTCAGAANACTGTAGCATTTACATTTTCACTGATATTCAAGTATCATCTGGCCCTTCTCAGGTTCTCGGAAGCTACTCCACTCCTAGGTGGGGAGAGAGGCACCTCCCCTCCCAAGAGAAGAGAAATTCGGCTCCAGGGTGAAGAATGTGGTTATAACTGCCTCTCGATGCGTTCAGCACGCCAGGAATTCAAATTTGCACTTTCGATTACTCAAATGTAACGATTACTCGCATGAGCATGAAGTAGATAACCAGTAAAAATTACTTAAAAAAAATGTATCGATTACAAGTAAAAAATTACCAAAATGTAATCGTTACAAGTAATTCGATTACTTTTACTTCGTTACATCACATCATTGGATATAATTTTAAACTAAATTAAGTCCCGTCATGCTTGACGGGGGCGTTTACTAGTATACAGTATTTTACAAACTTCACTTCTCAACTTACAATTTAAACAGCCATAATTTACATATCAGACTACAATCAATACAAAATGTATGTATATTTAACAAACAAGATTAATATTTTCTCAAAATCCTTAATATACGAATTATAAGGAAATGGCAGGTTAAGTAACACCTGAAAAGCGAAAAAATGGAAAATACATTATTTCATAACAACTGGAAATAAACTCAAAAAAAGTCAGGGAAGAATATTATGATCATCTCCTTTAAAAAGCTGATTTACCATAACAATCGTCATAAAAGAGGAAATAAGTTATTGTACTCGAAAAACTACGGTACGTGTACGATATACTTTTGTCAAATGATTATCATTATCTTGTCGTCGCACCTAGGGAAGGGCCACTTTTGGATGACTATCGTGTGTGGCACCCGAAAATACTAGCTCGCAGTCATGAAAATAATTTTTTTAAGAGAACATGAGAAATTGCGCAGCCCATATTTCCTCCCGCTGCTGAGACCTGCTAATGCATTCTCTCGGATACGCAAAAATTTTCCTTTTAAGTACACCACAAGAGAAGAAATCGATAATGCTTTCGAATAGAGGTCGAAGGGTATCTTTGTGTCGCTTCTGTCAATCGCCTCTATAAAACGTAGGTGGTATAGCATATTTCGTGGACGGAAATGAGTGGGAAATTTTTGAAGCTCCACAGGAAAGCACCGGAAGGAGAAGAGTGGATGCGGCTGATCGTGTGAATGTCGCACTCCTTCTAATGGACGCGGTTAATGAATGCGCATCCGACCTGCATGGGGTCCGCGATCATCTCACTGCGGGAAGGCAGCGCTATTGACAGCTCCGCCATGATTAATCGCCGGAAATCTCAACCGAATTTTTGGAACATTAATGCTCTCTATGTCGATCCACTCTTACGAAAATATTTCGCCTTCCTGGGTGGGTTCTACAATAAGGGATAACGCAACAATGGAGAGCATCAGCAGCAGCTGCTATTCGAATGGTTGCAATCCTCATGCCATTGTATACCAAAATTTGTTTCTGCGGAAAAATGTTTAATGAAAACCACTTAAATCGGCGTTTCGTTCTGTATAACTTATGTTGGAGCTTCCCAGAAAAAACAATAGCTCCTGGTTATTCCAGGATGGATGGAAAAACAACAACTCCTGATTATTCCAGAAATGATAAATCTTTCAGCGTGAACGGAAATTTGCGTACCGCGAGCAATTTTGTCCCGCGCAATTGTGTCATGGATTTTTCACGGACATTTCAACAAGAAATATAGTTAAGATTCCTTCCAAGGATTTTGATATGAACGATTGCCTTTCAGCCTCATAAATTTGTTAATGTTTATTTCTCAGAAAGTCCAGATAAGAAAGAGCGATGCGGGTAATGAAACCCCAACTTCCTCCAACCAACTCCATTATACATATATTTATTGCGTTACGCATCGTTTATTCGTAATCTGTACAACGATAAGAGCGGTTTGATATCCATTACCTGCCTATTCACACACATATGTAGCATACTCCTCCCTCCCCCACCTCTTCCGCCTTACAAATACTCATTTACGTTTGTCCATTTGAGTAATCTTTATGTAACTGCCAGGAGATTCATTGCGAACGTCAACGTCCTGAAATTGTCTACCCTCCACCTCTTCTCCCAATGATTTCGATATGAACAATATCCTTTTAGCAACATAAACTTGTTATTGTTGATTTCTAAGGTTATTTGCAGTCTCTCTTCCTAAGTATGCCGTTAAGCCGATTTCCTCTCTTCGATATTTATCTCTGAAACAACACTCATTTATCTCGGGATGCGTATTCCTTGCGTATCAAAGACTTTAATTTATACATAAACAATACTTTTGTCATATTTTTACGTCCGGATAACTGTTTTCCTCCCCTATTGCACGCTCCGATTCCAGTAAGGCATACTTCTAATTATTGTTTAACAAAAGGTTAAATACTAACAAAACTATTGCATTCTATCCAGCAACAACAATAACAATTAATTATGAGAAATCTCAGCCTTGCCCAACAACCAATTTATCGCGTGTCGTTACTAAATCATCGTAGCACCCAGCCGCCGCGGACCAAATCGTCACGGACCAAATCGTCGTGGGACCACATTGTCGTGGGACCAAATCATAGCGGACCAAATAGTAACGGACCAAAATTCCGGGTGCCGAATCATATCATAGCTTTGCTAAGGGAACCACGCAGTTAGATCAGTTTGCGGTTCCTGAGAAACCGAAAGCCAAAATGAAGTCCAGCGCGGTTGACAAACTCCTGGAAATTGAAGAAAAGAAGTTGCTAGCGTACCAACAAAGAAAATCAAATCCATTATATGAAGACGCGGACTTCCACTTTCTCGTGAGTTTATTACCCTATTTAAGAAAAGTGTCAGAGCAAAGAAAAATGCTGGTACGTACTAAATTGCAGCAAGTATTTTGCGAAGAGGAATTACATGGGGAGCACAGAGCTCAACATGTTTCAAGTGGTTATACACATGCTGCAGGGGGTTCATCAAACCAGAGTTGGGAAAGTGGCTCAACAGTGACTGTAACTCCACAAAATACTCCCGAGGACCTTGCTTCGTATTTTACTAATACAGTTGATTGAAAATTAATGAAAATTTCTACAGATGTATGTATATTTTTCAAAATTTTGTCTTTTAACCTCTCAATTACTTTGTAAATTACTGAATTAATTACTTTTTTACAACTCAATTGCTTTGTAAATTACTGAGTATTAATGGAAGGTCTTTCTTACCTTAAAGTTGCAGCAAGTCTTTCTTCTGCCGAAATATGTACAATCACGAAGATTTGAGTATTTCGTGATACTATCTTCAGTCCCCTTAAGAATATATTTAAACGTTACTGGTGTCATTCTAAAATACTCAAAAAACTTTTTTGCATCGCTTAAAAGATCTTTAAATAGCATTTGGAACTCTCCCTTTTCGTCTCTTGCCGCAAATAATTTGTTTACATGCTCGGTTTTTCCACCTTCTATCAATAAAAGCTTTAACAAAGGACTATCGAGGAAAAAGTAATCATCATTGGCTTCCATCTTTGCTTGGAGGCAGGGACCAGGGCAGGGAAGAAAGAAGGGGATGAAGAAAAGCCCACTGTGGGCGCTCTAAATTCGTATTATATCACCACCACCGAGACCAATCTCGAAAAACACCTTTTTTTTAACTAACAGCGTGATCTTTTATTTTAATTATGAATACCCAGTCGACACAGTGGATAAAGTCTCTCTTGACCAGGAGCCACTGTCTAAATTAAATCCAGATTCATCTGGGCCCATATTAAGACTTTCTTTCGATAAGTGATATTCGATAGATTTAACGTTATTTTCGATAAATCCGCCATGTTTTGCCAGTTATCGAAAGCAAAGTCGAAAGTGGTATTAAGACCTTCGTTCGTATCGAAACGTTTCGAAAAGTAACGAAAGAAGCTATCGAAAGCTCAAAAGCTCACGTTTGAAGCATTCGTTAGCTAACGAAAGAGAAAGATTGCGGACGAGGAAGTCCTTTATTATGTTTTGTATTCCCGAGAAATGGAGAGGAAACGTCGTTTAAGAAGGATAAGGAGGAGGTTAAGGGATTCCAGTAATCCTCTAGAGATGCCAGACAATGAATTTATAAAATTGTACCGGATTCCTAAGGATGGAGTGAGATATATTGTAGATTCTATAGAGGAAGATCTCCCTCCAGCCCGTATCTCGACGGCAATACCTCCTCTACTCCGTGTAAGTATTATTAATGATTAGCTTTAATAAGGTATAAGTTGCCCTTACTTGATGTAGAGGTGAGTTGTGTGTAAGAGCTTGTAAAGCGCGTAAATTTAAGATGAAATTNGATGTTTCCTAGTTGCTACTTACTTTAGTACTAATAACAATTTTCGCTATGCATGAAAACAAGAAACAACAAGGAGTGCTTATCCCTACCAAGAGAATGTATGTCAGAATATGACCTTCTGAAAAACCTTTCTTAACCTTCTGGTCCACGTAGAGGAATCTGAAGATTGACTGTGTTAAGTGACGTGCTTCTCAAACTTATGATAAAAAGTCCCTCTTCTGCTAAAGATTTTAAAAAGGGTTAAGTAAGGCAAGAATTTTTTCGATTGCCGTACATTTTCTCTGTGTAAATAAGCAGGTGATAATATGTTTTCCGTTGTGGTGACCTTTTTCTACGAGTAGTCACCACAGCTTGAAAATTCATCCCTATCTCCTAACACTCAGTCCGTTAACCCTTATGCAGCTCTAATGAATGTTGCAGGACCTTCACAGGAATGCGACGAAACGGTTATTAACTGTAAGTGAGCGGCAGCAGTGGGCTATTCCGTAGGTAAACGTTAGCTTACACAAAAATATTATTGAAATCAATTTTTCTTAGTTTTCTCGCTTTATGGATTACACAAACTCCATCCGAAAATATAGCATCATTCATTCCGTGAAATTTCTCAAACATTTACAGATGTAAGTCGTTGAAATAATTAAAGCAGAATATAACAATTGCCTAAAATATTTTCAACAACTCCTGCATAAGAAAGAGAAGACTGGAAAAAGACTGTTTATGAGTTAGAGATTTAAAAACACTCCGCAAGCCGTCTCTAGGCAAGCGGAACTCGAGCTCAGAGACAAACGGGAAGCACCGGATTACCAATGTCTTCCTTTGTGGAGAACCTCTGAGGATGGAGGCTTTGTCTCCGAAATGATCATTGGGGCTTCCCAGAAATCGGTAATCCGGAGCTTCCCGTTTGTCTCCGAGCGCGAGTTCCGCTTACCGAAAGACGGCTTACGGAGTGTTTTTAAACCTCTAATTCATATACAGCCCTGTTCCAACCTTCTCTTTTTCTTTCACCGAGAAGAGTTCCTTATCCTCTTACTTTCCTCTCGGTCGAATCTATTTCCATCTTGCAGAAAATATCTTCACATTGAAGATTACTATGGTTGCTAGTGATTTGAGAAACAACGATTGCGAAAAAAAGCCTATATCACTCGCAATGCGATTGTTCATTCATTATGTTCCCCATTAAAGAAGTAGGTAATAGTAGGGAAAAAAAGTTCATTTTGTGTGAAAGACAAACTCTTTCCCGGCGAATATTACGTAGGAAATCCTCTTCTCGTAAGCAGTTCAAGCCGTACTGGGCTTTCCCGAGAACTTTCCCAACTGACCGAGGATTATTTACGCATCATTTTGTGATTAATCGTAATTTCTCGTATAACTTCTAAGAGATGTTTTATTAAAAAGAAATCATTTGAGTAATCGTGAATAGGTTCAGCCCTATTGACCTAAGGAAACGGGAAAATATATATTTTAATAAAAGTGGCTCTGGGATGATTCGTGAAATGCTTTTTGTGATGAATTATCAATGACTCCGATTCAATACCAATTTAGTTAGTCACATTGACTTTCTGGAAAACTATCTTCATATTTGGGTAAATATGCTATTATACTGAACCCTCCGGTTTACGTTATCTTGAAAATTTCACACTCAAATCAGTGAAATAAAAATAAATATCCATGATTTTACTGCATATTCATTTCATTAATTCGCGGCGAAATAATTAGTAATGTTTTCTAATAAAATGGAGGTAAAAACGTTTCTTCGGGTTATTTTATAATTAATGTTTCATCATTAATGAAATTGAAAATTTAATTTTAAGCTGCAGTAAGTATGTACAAAAGTGGATAACCACTTTCTTTCCTGGGTAACCGCACTGCCTGAAAGAAATAAATGTGTAGAATTGTGATAGAAAGCCAAAGAGCGGACGTTATTTCCGCCGAACCCCTGAGTCGAAAGTTAAAAGCGTGTAATATGGGGAACTGTTACCTTTTACGGCGAACAATGGGCCTCGATGTCCATTTCACGCTTTATCATTGCGTTCATTATCCTTGTGCCTCCCTGTTGGTTTACCATCTGCCCCCACCAACCTCCTTCCCGTGCCGCGTCGCCATTGTCCCATTCGAAGATAGAGGGCGCTGACTCGGCTGTAAGCGATCAATCGTCCCATCATCCCCCGCGCGTACAATGGAGGTCCTTGCACGCTGTCGCAAAAGGGGGACATCTTTCCGAATTCCCGGAGATCCCAATATACACCGTCTACTTACTTTCGCAAACGACACGAAGAATATGGTATTTCTAATGCTGTCACTTACCGGTGATTCCTTTGGTTTGGTCAAGTTCTTTGCAACATTTTCGATCCAATACTGTCACTATAATCGTTTTATTTTTAAGGTCATTATGGATGAAGTGAAGAGGACGAGTTTTAAATATTTTTGCTTTTAAATAGATTGAATTTTAGTTGTGAATAATGATTAATTAATAATTACATGATTATGTGGGCGCTCTAAATTCGTATTATATCACCACCACCNTGGCTGCTAATCACAACCGCTTGAATGTAAGCATTTATAAAAGCTTCGGCACCCGAATTTTTTCTACGGCCATCCGACTTTTCCTAGAGAGGAACCTCCTTGAAGTAATCTTGTGCATATACATGTGCAAAATAGCAACAATTCGATAGAAAAATAAGTATTTATTTATTTATTTAAGAATTACCCGTCGCGATTAGGTCGTGGGACCCGGTGGCAACGGTTGGGACCCGGTGGCAACCAGTTGGGACTAATCTCTTTTCTTCGTGTTCAGTGCATCATAAGTGACAGTTACTTCCTTTATCCAAATATGCGAGTAAAAATAAACCATTTGAATAGTTCATAAATAATGCTAAACATGTAAGGTCAAGTATACAATATGCATATGGTGGTCAATATGCATATGGTGTCAAGTATACAATATGTATATAGTGGTCATATTGACTGTATTAATCAAAGGTTGCTTTTAATTCCAATTCACGCAGATTTCGCCTAGAATACAATACCTGCATCAGCGTTATTAAGTGTGAGAAATATAACTGTATTTAAATTTTGTTTCGTGGTATTATTTTAGGGTAAGAATAATTGGCCTTAAATCTATGTAGAATAGCCTTTTCTAAATATTCAATGGGAACAAAAAACCTGTTTTTTTATAAATGTTCAAATTTGACTTGAGTAGCATCAGCGTGATTACCCACGATGCTCATTGGAAATTTGAGCCCTAAATTGGTATGCCTGTGTTCGAAATATTCATTGGTCTGTTTTATTCCATATCCAAAGCTAGTACGAATATGCTATTAACACCGTTTTCATTTAATTTCTTTCAGGAATGGAGGCAGGAATTGTTAATGAGAATTCCGTGCTATGGAGAAAAAGCTAAATTGCCTGCAATTCAGAGTCGGGAATTTACATCTACATCAGCACCCCGCGAGCCACCATATGGTGTATGGCAGGAGGAGTGAAAACCCCGAAGTCTCCAATTAGCTACTTGATTAGTCTTTCTAATACACATCCAGAAAAAGGGACCAGCAATAGCCGTCTGTTCTTACCATAATCTCACGAAAAATCTTTGTCCTCTGGTCTCGAATATCGCGCTCGCTGAGTACGATACGAACAATATCGCGTATTTCGTCGTGCAAATCATTACTTAAAATTTCTGGAACTGCTTGTGCCTGTACTCAGTTCTTGAATCCTTAAGATAAGGATTAAAGAATAAGTACTTATAATAAGGGGTGCAGATCTAGTTCGCCTCCTCGTGGTACACCCAGGGTAACGCTAAATGAACTAGAGCTTACTGGTAGTCGATTGGCCTCTCGACACCTATTACTTGACTATTGAGTTCTGGCCTTACGATAAATAAATAAACTAATAAGTTCTTTATCCTTAAGGTTTTGATAATCTCTGTTACTCTGCTATCGAACATATAGTCTCCCTTAACGAAACGAGCCACTCTGCATTGTACGCACTTTACCTCCAAGATCAAACACTTCCCGTGAGCATTCCACTCAATCTTATGTATCTTATATCAATGCAATAAAAATGGAAACAATACAAATGTATCCTGCGATCTTCCAGTAGTGTATGGCAGGCCATCGGGCACCTCAAAAATAATTATTACCGACGTAACGGTTATTAAGGTCCACTGATTTCGAGGGGCTACCATTTTTGGTATTATCAGAGAGTAATACTAGTATTATAAGAATACTAAAAGAATATAAAATTTCGTATTCAATCTTACCGGTCGAAATCGAGAGCAAATGCACATCACTGTGGAGGTCATTCATGAAAACCTCTGCTTTATCCATTATTAGAATATATTCTCGTATAAACAAGAGTTTAGTTCTATTTGAAACAGGTATGTAAACGTTTCGGTTAAAAAACTGTACACTTTACAGAAAACCTGAAACAAAACCAAACATTTAAAGCTAATACTAAAATTCTCGATTGTCTATATTTTGATAAATGAGCATCTCTAATCAATCGCTGCATGTATTCTTTGTTCTATAGTACAGTTTTTGCTAATATAAAGACGCTAGAAGGAAACAGTTCCATGTACATATTCCCTTGGAGGTTCGAGAAAAGGTGCAAGTCAAAGCAAAAGGAGGTTGCTTTACTGCACTGTTGCAATGCAAGATTTTGAAAAATGGAATGAAGAATGGAGAGATCTACAAGACGATGTACTTGATTTTAATATTGGACATTCCCTTCCTCTTCACAAAAAAACGATATTTCCAAACAATATTTTCACCAAGTGGTAGTGTAACACTATTTTGTCAACAAGAAGCAGAATTAGAACCAGAAATTAAGAAAAACATTTTCACATATTTTAGTAATGGATATCCGTTCAACGAAAAGTAGTTAAAATTTGAAAATAATTATGTATTTGATTAGCTCGGCGGAATGAAAGTAATTTTAGTTTACTTTTAGATTGCTTCCTTAATGTTTGATCATTTCATCTGAAGTTGATCTTGCGATATCATACTGTTTACTTACCTTTTCTATTGATAAAAACAGCAATCTTTATTTCCGATAAAATGGAACGATAGCAAGAAAAAATGTATAATATTAGGAGGATTAAGGATTAGGAAGATTAGCAGGAAATGAATTTTCAACAGCCAAAATTTGATTGGATCAGGAACTAGACTATGGAACCTTTTTCCAATGAAAGGCCGCGTATATGTACCAATCAGCTTCATAAGACTATTTAGGCCGCAGTTGAAATCAGTATTGCCAACATTCAAATTGCTTAACATCGGTATTCTGAGACAAAGTACGAATTCATTCACAGAGTGGAACAAAAAAGTATTTCTTCGATTCATTTTCATTTCACCGAGATTGGGAAACGAAGTGATTTAAATATGGGCGTTGGTTTCGAAAGTGACGGAAAGGCCGCAGTGAATGTCCATAAAAGCCGCATGCGGCCTTAAGACCGCAGCTTTCCTTTCTCTGATCTAGAATTCCTTTTCAGCCCTGGTGCATTTTCAGTGTATTCTAATGACGATGAAGAGCTGACGTTTGAAAAATAACTTAAATTAAAAGGAAAACCTGTGGAATTCTGATGTTCACGAAACAACTCTCAATAAACTTGATACGTTTAGGTGTACACATCGATCAGCAGAGGAGCTCCTCCTCCGAAAAATTCCCTCCAATGAGGGGACTAAAACGTGTGCGCAGTCGCCTTCTGGAAATGAAACGCCCACGGAAGGTTTGGGAGAAATTTGGAGGGGAGAGTGTGGGTGGATTTGAAACTTTGAGGTTTATGAGTAATTTTAGTATCTTTATGAGGGCGGAGAAATATTCTTAATGATGCATTCATTAAGACAATTACATAATATTAAATCATATATATAATAATTAAATATATATTTACTATCAACAGTGCTCCCCTTAATCTGGTGGTATTCCATGACAACTAAAGGAAATTGACTAAGTTAAAAATGTATTTATATCGTAATACATCACAAATAACATTCATTGATGCTTCATCATCAGGTGATGATGCCATGCATCGAAACGCTGGCCTTATGTGTTGTTATTTGTGGCTTTTCCGATGTAATTTAACCTGCCTTTTCCTTAAAACGTAGTTAACTACCTCTAGGTTTCGCATGTTTTACACACTCCCCTTTGTGGATGTTTTCATGCTGTGGTGTATTTTTTCCTAAGTTCTAACTTAGGTTTTTAAACCCAACAAATAGTTTTCTTCTTTGCCTATTTTTCGAGCTACCTCTTTTACACTTCATATGACGAAGGTTGACAGTCTCAATCTTGCCAGAATAAATTCGTATTGTTATAATTATAGTTATTCAAAACTATTAATGGTTATTGGAGTGCTGTTAATTCCTAGCGACATGATCTTAGAGATGAATGTTTGAGGGATATGGATGAACATTTAACGATTTTATGTATTATCAGCCCAGATACTTAAAATCAATTTTTTTGATTTTATTTCATAAGAATGTCGTAATTGCTTTTTCAGAAACAAAAATGAAGATAAACATAACTTACTTTGATAAAACAGAAGGTAACAAAGCGGTTCATTTGATAGCAGAAATTATATGATAAAAAATAACTTTTAGCTTGATGTTAAATATCGAAAGACGTCCATTGAATTTTTCGAATAACGCCTAAAGATCTGCATATTTTTTTCTAATTTTTTTAGACTTTTTATTCTTGATAATGTCCAGCCTGACTCTGATTTCTTTGCCTGACGTTGGAGGGGATCTCTTAAGATTCCTTCGTTTTTTTTTATTGTAACCTATTTACTAAAATGTAAACTTATTGAAATCAAAAGAAGCGTTACATAAGAAAACAAAAGCTCGTTAGCGTAAGTCATTCGTATTCATAGGTAGAATAAACCATATAAGCCTGATATATTCTACTTATGGATAAAGAGACTTTTGGACAAACAGCTCTTGAGTTACGAAGGAAAATTTTTCTCAATAATATGTTACACAAGGTGAGAATATTGTGTTGTAATAGAGATAACCGTGTTTTCTTTGTCTATCTTGTCTAATATGCATGTTAAGAACGTAGAATATAACATGAGCTGGACTTAGTCAATCGGTAATGTTTTTTCTTTCAATTTTCTTGTGTTTACACACAATTTAGTTGAAAGTATTGCGCTTATGGGGAACGTTGTTGCCAAACTTACTCACCGCCTGATTGCGCCAAATTTGAATTCGCTGCCCTACCGCACAGTGCGAAATTTGAATTCGCGTCCTTAAGTGTTTAGAATGAGCATATCGGGAATCTAGAATTATTTTATGTTAAATGAAGGTTTTATGCTCAAGGTTTTAAGTTCGGTTGGGATCAAAGTTCTTAATACAAAGTGAATTACTTAAAAGTAAGTATTTTAAAGAATAGTAATGCATTATTAGCTTGCGAGCTGGGATGTAATCTATCTAAAACCCACTTTCAAAAAGAAATATGAAAAGATAATTACACAACGTTTACCATTTAAAGCTCGACAAATCGGAAAGTTAGTGAATAGTAATCTGTTTTACAGAAAATAAAGAAAATCTTGAACGGTATACTTTACAACGATTGCAATAAAGATTTTATGCCGATTCTTTATGTAGTTACCCTCAACGCATTTGTACTGATCATTTTTCATGAAGTTACTAAT